>CAUYLG010049544.1:0-20212 GCA_963573385.1 Cacajao melanocephalus | reverse complement strand
GCCGTAATCCCAGCACTTTGGGAGGCTGAGGCGGGCAGATCACCTGAAGTCAGGAGATTGAGACCAACCTGGCCAACATGGTAAAACCCGTCTCTACTAAAAATACAAAAATTAGCTGGGTGTGGTGGCGTGTGCTTGTAGCCCCAGCTACTCAGAAGGCTGAGGCAGGAGAATCGCTTGAACCAGGGAGTCAGAGGTTGCAGTGAGCCAAGATCACACCACTGCAATTCAGCCTGGCAACAGATTGAGACACCATCTCAAAAAAAAAATAGTGTATTCTGTATTCTTAGATTCAACGTCAAGATGGTATACTGATGGTATGGTTCAGAATAGTTATTCCTTATCCCGATTTTCCATCAGTCACCTGGAACATTATTCCAAATTACATGTTCCTGGGTCCCACTCAACCTAAATGAGAAATATCTAGGGTGGATCCCAGGCATTTGTGGAAGAGGGGTTAATTTTCCATATAATAATCTTTCCCTTTGGAAAATCAGAACTGTGATTATCTCCCTCTGTCCTCTAGCACCTTTATTGTTCTTCACCATTTCTTAAAGAGCAGAAAGTTTCCATAATCTCCACAAATTTTCTTAAGACATGATTCATCTGGCCTAGGAAACTAATTCATTCATTCGGAACAACTTGATGCTTTCATTATCTCTTCACTAAACCTGGATGTCAGTTCCATTTTATAAGTGTTTATCCTACCCTTTTTATATAGTTTTCTCTTTAGCAGGAAATAAGCATAAGATGTGTTGAGTTCTGGTTTTTCCTGGTAATCCTTTAACAATACTGCATTGGTTCCAAGAAGTGAGTCTTATTCAGAATTTTTATCATCTTTAGCATTTTCAGGACACTTTTGCTCATTATAGGCTCTAACTTTTTTGTGAATATTATAATAGCTATTTGCTATTCTGATATATGGATGTGTGGCTTTTCCTCCAACCTTTGCATATAATTAGTTCAATCTGAGCTTAAAAGAAATCTGCCTGCTCCAGTACTTTAGTGTCTTGATATTTTTTTTTTCTTCATTGAGATAATTATTCTTTACACTAAAAGGATGAACCTTTTGAGCTGTTCCCCTTTTAGCACCTCACATTGTGGAAACATACCCATCTTTTTGAGATTTTGAAAATCTAATTGCCAAACTATTATAAATCACTTCTTCACATAGGCTATAGATTTTAGCTTAGAAACAGTATCCAGATTTAATGGTTTTAAATGAAACCTTTTGATTATTTACTCACAAAAAATTTTTTAAATCTTGTGTCAAAAAACCGGAATTATAATTTTCCTAGTCGTTGTTGAAAATGTCTATGTTTTTCTTTTTTTATATTATGATATTAAAATATAGACATGTCGATGGGGGTAGGGGGGTGAAATATAGTGTACAAAATACTAAATGAAAAGTTTAGTCTGTTACCCTAATCCACCCTTCTCCCTGTTTAGGGCCACCCCCTAGAAGTAAGCAGTTTTAATTGTTTTGTTTTCAGTTCTTCAGGAGGCTTTTACCGAAGTCGTTTCTTGATCTGTCATCTTTTAGATGGTGTCTGTTCAATCATGTTATAAAGAATGGAGCCGGGTGCAGTAGCTCATGCCTGTAATCCCAGCAATTTGGGAGGCTGAGGCGGGCAGATCACTTGAGGTCAGGAGTTCAAGACCAGCCTGGCCAACATGGTGAAACCCCGTCTCTACTGAAAAT
The DNA here is from genome assembly GCA_963573385.1 of Cacajao melanocephalus. Classification (NCBI taxonomy): domain Eukaryota; kingdom Metazoa; phylum Chordata; class Mammalia; order Primates; family Pitheciidae; genus Cacajao; species Cacajao melanocephalus. The sequence continues at coordinate 18,510 of CAUYLG010049544.1, read as the reverse complement.
ACAAAAATTAGTGGAGCATGGTGGCATGCATCTGTTCTCCCATCTATTTGGAAGGCTGAGTTGGGAGAATTGCTTGAATCCAGGAGACAGAGGTTGCAGTGAGCTGAGATCGTGCCATTGGACTCCAGTCTGGGCAACAGAGCAAGACTCCATCTCAAAAACAAATACAAATAAAAAGCAAGAAAAAAAACAAGACTGGAGAAGGTCAGGTGCAGTGGTTCATGCCTGTAATTCCCAGCATTTTGGGAGGCTGAGGCAGGTGGCTCACTGAGGTCAGGAGTTCAAGACCAGCCTGGGCAACATGGCAAAAACCCCATCTCTACAAAACATTTACCAAAAAAAAAAAAAAATTAGCCAGGCATGGTGGCACATGCCTGTGGTCCTGGCTATTCAGGAGGCTGAGGTGAGAGGATCACCAGAGCCCAGGAGTTGAAGGCTGCAGTGAGCTACGATCACACCACTGCACTCCAGTTTGATTAACAGAGTGAGAGCCTGTATAAAAGAATAAGAAAAAAAGAGTGGGGAGTTTTTCTCACCACCTCTCTTCCTGGAATTCCCAGCTTTTTTAGTTTTACTAATACTAGTTAGTTCATAATCTTAAATATCAAATGTGTATTCCTTTAACTTTAGATAGTTATTTAACTCCTGTTAGGTTTAAGATGAATAAATTAAACACTTCTTTATTTACTTTTCCTTGCTTTCACCAACCTGTTTTTTTTTTTTCATTCACAAAGGAGGTGACACCAACCTATTTTTTAGCTCATGAAATTTCAATAATTTTAAAGCTATGTTTTCTTTCTTTCCCTCACAGTATTACAATGACTATGGTGATATTATTAAGGAAACACTGAGTAAAACCAGGCAGATTGATAAAATTCAGTGTGCCAAGACTCTCATTCTCAGTTTGCAACAGGTAAGAAATTTGGAGAGAGGGAGACAAAGAATGGAAATAACATTATCTCACTTCTCTGTGCTTAATATTTGCTAGGTAACTTATCTCATTTAAACTAGGTCATTTTATATAGTTTTATCAGTGCATTACTATGGATATTTTTGGTGCAAAGACATAGGTTAGGTGTCTTTTCTTTTAGAAGAAAATCCTATAGTTCATATTTCAAATAGATGCAATCCTAAGGTAATTTATTATTGGACTAGATGAAATGCCAAATTGGAAATTTAAAAAGTATTAATTTGAAAAGAAAAATGTAAAAAGTATTTCATGAAGAAGGGCACCAGGAGATAAGAAAATGTATTTCAGCCGGGCGTGGTGGCGCGTGCCTAAAGTCCCAGCTACTCGGGAGGCTGAGGTGGGAGGATCTCATGAGCCCAGGAGTTCTGGGCTGTAGTGCACTATGCCACACTAAGTTCTGCATCAATATGGTGACCTCCCGAGAGCGGAGGACCACCAGGTTGCCTAAGGAGGGGTGAACCGGCCCAGGTCGGAAACAGAGCAGATCAAAACTCCCGTGCTGAACAGTAGTGGGATCACGCCTGTTAATAGTCACTGCATTCCAGCCTGGGCAACATAACAAGACACCATCTCTAAAAAAAAAAAAAAGTTAATTAAAAAAAAAAAAGAAAATGTGTTTCATATTGCATTAATAAGATTTCTAATAAATGCTTAGTAATCTAAAATAAAGATTTTAGGGGGCCTAGTCAATATATATGTGCATATATATAAATATATGTACTACATATATGTATATGTATGTTTGTATTTAGAAGTCTCAGTGGCAAAAGGATTGGGACTATTCACTAAATGATGATGGGTCAGCTGACTGTGTATTTGGAAAAATACCTGTTTATACTCCTACCTAATGTATACCCAAAATAACTACTAGAATGGTTTATATATAAAAGGCCAAAAGTAAGGATTTATTAGCCAGGCACGGTGGCTCACACCCCTAATGCCAGCACTTTGGGAGGCTGAGGCTGGCGGATCATGAGGTCAGGAGTTCAAGACCAGCCTGACCAACATGATGAAACCTCGTCTGTACTAAAAATACAAAAATTAGCCAGGTGTGGTGGTGTGTGCCTATAATCCCAGCTACTCAGGAGGCTGAGGCAGGAGAATCGCTTGAACCCGGGAGGCGGAGGTTGCAGTGAGCAGAGATCACACAATTGTACTCCAGCCTGGGCAACAGAGTGAGACTCAGTCTCAAAAAAAAAAAAAAAGGGAAGGGTTTATAAGAAAATAAGATAATATTTTTTAAATGCTCTTTCTAAAGAAGTCACAAAGTTAAAAATTGATGATTAGTATAAATTTATTTTCTTTTTTTTTTTTTCAGAGATAGTGTTTCGCCATGTTGGTCTCAAACTCCTTGGCCTCCCAAAGTGCTGGGATTTTAGGCATGAGCCACCTTGCCTAGCCAATCTGTATAAATTTAAATAGATTTATACATGAATCAGCACTTTAGGCAAAGTTTTAAAAAATGATAGATTAGGGAAAATATTTTGTCTTACGTAACAAACCTTACAGATCAGTAAGAAAGATAAATAAATCCCATAGAAAAGCGAGTGAGGGATTTGAAAAAGGTACTTTTCAGAGGAATAATCTTACAAACCATTAAACATGAAAAGAGGCATTAGGCTGGGCACAGTGGCTCACACCTGTAATCCCAGCACTTTGGGAGGCTGAGGCGGGTAGATCAACTGAGGTCAGGAGTTTGAGACCAGCCTGGCTGACATGGTGAAATCCCATCTCTACTAAAAATACAAAAATTTAGCCGAGTGTGGTGGCAGGTGCTTATAATCTCAGCTACTAGGGAGTCTGAGGCAGGAGAATCACTTGAACCCAGGAGGTAGAGGCTGCAGTGAGCCGAGATCATGCCATTGCACTCCAGCCTGGGCACAAGATTGAAACTAAATCTCAAAAAAAGAAAACACACACACACACACAAAGAAAAGAGGCATTAATAATTTTCATATGTCACATAAACAATAATGAAAGCCAGGCATAGTGGCTCACACCTAATTCCAGCACTTTGGGAGGCCAAGGCAGGTGGATTGCTTGAGCCTATGAATTCAAGACAGCCTGGGCAACATGGCAAGACCCTTGTCTCTACAAAAACTTAAAAAAAAAAAATTGTTGGATGTGTTGGCACACACCTGTAGTCCCAGCTACTCAGGAGGATGAGGTGAGAGGATAGCTTGAGCCTGGGAAGTCAAAGCTGCAGTGAGCTGTGATTATACCACTGCACTCCAGCCTAGGTGACAGAGTAAGACCCTGTTTCTAATAATAATAATTATTATTGTTAATGAGATACAAATTAAAATGGATACTTATTATTGCTCAACAGATTGGCATGAATTAAAATGATTGATAAAGATATAGAGGAAAAGGTCCCTTTTGAAAACTGCCTTCTTAAAAGACAGTTTGTAGTATATTCCAAAATTGAAGATATATATTTCCTTCAAGCCAGTAATTTTGCTTCTAGGTATCTACACAGATGTGCACAGGTGTGTACCAATATATATATATGTAAAAGATGTTTTATTACAGCAGTCTCTGTAATAGTAACAAACTGAAAATAGTCTAAATGTCTATCAAGAGGGAATTAAACTGAGATGGATAAAGGATTTCTAAGACAAAATATTGAGTGAAAAATAGCAAATTTCAGGACAGTATGCAGTATGGTACCATTTATGTAAAAATAAAAACTTTAGATGTATATGTAATATATCTATACTGATCTAGAAAACTTTCAAACTTTTAACATTGGTTACCTTTGGAGAGAATAATGGTATTTGGTGGAAAAAAAAAAAGAACTTTTACTTTGATATTCTTTGAATTTTTTACAATGAAATATATTATTTGTATTTACTTTAAGTGTACATTTTAAAGTTTAAGAATCTATAAATAATTACCTGTGAATAAATTTGAAATCCCTGGAAGAACTGTTCCTTCAGTACTGACACAGCCAGTAGTTCAGGCCTATCCATTGCTGACGAAAACTAAAAAGGTGCACAACATATTAGCAGCCAGGAGCTATTTCAGTGAATGGTGTGATCAGAATAAATTGAGAGGTTGGAAGGTGAGAAACTGAAGAAAACAAATGCCAACGATACTTTTTGGAAACTTCACTATAAAGGGAACCAGAGAAATGGGTTAATAGCTGGCAGAGAAAATGGGGTCAAGAAGTTAAGAGTATTTTTAAGATGTATGCATCTAGTACAGAAGGAATAGTTTATGAGGCAGGAAAGAGCAGTAACCACAAGAGCAGAACTGTTCAGCAGGTAAAATTTTACATACTCCCTTCTTATCTAATACATAAGGAGGGAGTGGCTTTAGATGATAGTCTGGACAGTTCACCCCTTATAACAAGAGGAAAGGTAGATGTCTACAGATACAATTAAGATTTTAGATTTGGTAGTGGAATGATAATTGCTTGTATATTACCTAGTACTCCAGGGTTCCATTATTGTTGTTATTTTCACAGAAAATAGCTAACATATATGCAATTTATAAAACTCCACCTAGCTTAAGAACTTTTTGGTGTATTTTGTTACTGGGTGGGAAAAATCATAGTCCCATGTATGCAAGTAGTCTACATAATGTTCTTGTTTGAAATATAATAAGTGAAAAAACAAAGCTCTTAACCCTATATTTCATATACTGTCATTCCTGTAAAAACAATAACAAAAAGAATAGATGTTTATAAATATGTAGTGTATTTTTATAAATATATTTCTTTTTCCCATCTCAAAATACATTCTTTTGGCTAGGTGCAGTGGCTCACACCTGTAATCACAGCACTTTGGGAGGACAAGGAGGGCGGATCACTTCAGGACAGGAGTTTGAGACCAACCTGGCCAAGGTCTCTACTAAAAGTTTGAAAAATTAGATGGGCGTGGTGGTACACGCCTATTATCCCAGCTACTCAGGAGGCTGCGACATGAGAATCTCTTGAACCTGGGAGATAGAGGTTGCAGTGAGTTGAGATCACACCACTGCACTACAGCCTGGCCAACAGAGCAAGACTCTCTCAATAAAAAAAAGAATGTATTTTTTTTATTATTAGAAACAAATTTCTATCTGCATTTAGTCACACCACTAGCATGAAAATTAACTTAAGCTATTAATAATAGACAATTTGTAGTAAGGGAACAGAATAGCTAAAGTTCAATTCAAGGAGAGAAACGCATTTCACCTTATACCGTTTACATGTTTTAAAATTACTTATTCTGAAAATAAATTTTAAAAATTCTGAGCTATAGGTTTTTTCCTCTTTGTTTCTTTCTACCAGTTATTTAATGAACTTGTTCAAGAGCAAGGTCCCAACCTAGATAGGACATCTGCCCACGTCAGTGGCATTAAAGAATTGGCACGTCGCTTTGCCCTTACATTTGGATTGGACCAGATTAAGACACGAGAAGCAGTTGCTACACTTCACAAGTGAGTGAGATAAATATTTTGTTATACAGAATCTGGTTTACTGGAATTTTAATGAAATAACTATTATTTGACACATTTTTAAAGTGACAATTGGTAGAATTTTAAGTTACAAGAACTTTAGAGATTATCTAGTTTAGAGATTCTAAACTGGGAGGACATTTTTAATTTGAAAAAACTTACTTAAACCACCCATTTCTTCATCTTATAAAGTATAGAAAGCAAAATTTGATAACATTATTGTCTGGTCTGTCACTAAGAAAACAGTGGTGGGAGGCATGGGTTTTGAGAGACTCTACAGGCTGGGTACTGTGGCTCGCGCCTGTAATCCCAGAACTTTGGGAGCCCAAAGCAGGAGGATCATTTGGGGCCAGGAATTCAAGACTAGCCTGGGCAATATAGTAAGACCCTGTCTCTACAAAAAAATAAAAATGTGAACCAGGCATAGTGGCATGTGCCTGTAGCCCTACCTACTTTGGAGGCTGAACCAGGAGGATCACTTGAGACTGGGAATTTGTGGTTATAGTGAGCTATGATTGTACCACTGCTCTCCAGCCTGGACAACAGAGACCTGTCTCTGAAAAAATTATTATTACAGAATTTTCTGTAAAGACTATACAAAACTAATTTGGGATTCATTATTGTGAAAACAGAAGTAACAAAACCTTTAGTAAACTCACACAGCTTGGTACCGTTACCAGCTCCAAGAAGCAAATATTCTGGCAGTCTATTAATAATTATCTTTCCAGGGTATCTTGTTACCTCTAAAAAACTGCACATAGGGGTCAGGCGCAGTAGCTCATGCCTGTAATCCCAGTACTTTGGAAGGCCAAGGGAGGCAAATTGCTTGAGCCCAGGAGTTTGAGACTAGCCTGGGCGACAGGGCAAAACCCCATCTCTACAAAAAATGCAAAAATTACCCAGATCTGGTGACACACACATGTAGTCCCAGTTACTTGGGAGGCTGAGGTGGGAGAATCACCTGAGCCCAGGAAGTTAAGGAAGTGAGCCATAATCGCACGACTGCACTCCAACCTGGACGACATAGTGAGACCTTGTCTCAAAACAAATAAGAAACTTACCTTTGTTGCTCTGTAGCTATTTTTTGTATATTTTTCCCAGTTTACAGTTTCTTACTATAAGTATACACAAATATGTCCTATATATTCACATTAGTTTATTATTTGAATTTGTCAGATTTTACTACCTTTTGTGATGATTTTACTACCTTCACAAATATTTATGTAATGTTAGCCATTTGAGAGAACTACACTATCTGGAAAAATAAGTTGATATTTTCTTTTACTTCAGGGATGGCATAGAGTTTGCATTTAAATACCAGAATCAGAAAGGACAAGAGTATCCACCTCCTAATCTGGCTTTTCTTGAAGTACTAAGTGAATTTTCTTCCAAACTTCTTCGACAGGACAAAAAGACGGTGTAAGTTGCACATTACAAGAGAAATGGTTTTTATAATGATACCGTTGTAATTTTAATGTTTATTTTTTGAAAAATTTTTAATCATTTAGATATCATTACTTTTGATAATTTAGGCTCTGATAGTTTGTTTTAAGGAATTAGAATTTTCCTTCAAGCATTTATATAGTAGTTGTTCCACTGCTTATCTTTTAGTACCCTAGAATCTGCAATATGAATTAAGCAGGTAGAAATGTTTTCTTATTATGTAATTCAAAGATGTATGAACATCAGTTTAGCCATTGTGTAACTCTTCCTTCTTTCCTTTTATATTAATTTAGTTTTAGTTTTATTTTTAGTTTTTTGGGGTTTTTTTCTTATTTTGTTGTTTTAGTTTTATATTCTATTTGACTTGTTTCAAAAGTTTTTTTTGTATTTGCTTTTTTTGATTATTGATAACAATTTAAAGAAATGTATATGTAATTTCAAAAGAAAATCTTGATGGGATAAGTTTTATTTAAAACCAAACTAGAAAACTTTTCTAGGCTGGGCACGGTGGCTCACGCCTCTAATCCCAGCACTTTGGGAGGCCAAGGTGGGTGGATCACTTGAAGTCAGGAGTTCAAGACCGGCCTGGCCAACATGGTGAAACCCTGTCTCTACCAAAAATACAAAAAAATTAGCCAGGCATGGTGATGCGCACCTGTAGTCCCAGCTACTTGGGAGGCTGAGGCAGAATAGTTGCTTGAACCTGGTAGGCAGAGGTTGCAGTGAGCCGAGATCGAGCTACTGCACTCCAGCCCAGGGGACAGAGTGAGACTCTGCCGCCCGCCCCCCAAAAAAATAACTTTTCTAGAGTATAATACTATAATGAATCCTAAGTTTTATAACCTGGTAAGACAGAGAGTCCTATTTTATAATATTCTAGCCAGGCGCAGTGGTTCACGCCTGTAATTCAACACTTTAGGAGGCTGAGGCAGGAGGACTGCTTGAATCCAGGAGTTCAAGACCAGCCCTAGCAACAAAGCAAGACCCCTATCTCTATTAAAAAAAAAAATTAAAATTATCGAGGTGTGTTGGTGTACACCTGAAGTCCCAGGTACTTGGGAGGCTGAGGTGGGAGATCACTTGAGCCCAGGAGTGATAATCACTTGAGCCCAGGCTGTAGTGAGCTGTGATTATGATCCTGCATGTCTCAATTATTTTTTTAAAAAATAATATTCTAAGTAAATAGAATTTTGAGAAACAGTACTTATGTGAATATAAGTGATAGTTGTGTTTTTTTTATAAGTGATAGTTCTAAGTAAAGATGTTGATGTCCTGTTGATCAGAAAATATTTATTAAGCCCCTAGTGTGGTCAGCTACTGTTGTAAACCTTATGCTCTAATGCAGGCGGGGCACAGCATAAACCAACATGAAGATGGCCAGGCTCAGTGGTTCCGACCTGGAATCACAGCTACTCCAGAGGCTGAGGTGGGAGAATTGTTTGAGGGCAGGAGTATGAGAGCAGCCTGGGCCACATATTGAGACTCTGTCTCTAAAAAAAACAAACAGGTAGACAAACCAAGAGAGTTTCAGGCACTGAAATGGGGTAATATGATAGACAGAGACAGGTGTTGATTATTAGTGGGAGTGTTGCCTGTCTCTTTTTTTTTTTTTCATGTACCAAGAACCTATTTTTAGCTGAGCCTCTTACCAGTTTTTTTAATATAACAATATTCTAAATAAATAGAATTTTTGAGAGACAGTTAATACTTGTATGAATATAAGTGATAGTTCTAAGTAAGGATGTTGATACCATATTGATCAGAAAATATTTATTAAGCCCCTAGTCTGGTCAGCTACTGTTGTAAAGCTTATACTCTAATGCAGGGGGCATAACATAAACAGGCAGTTGGCCAGGCTTATTGGTTCCCACCTGGAATCTCAGCTACTCTAGAGGCTAAGGTAGGAGGATTGTTTGAGGGCAGGAGTTTGAGAGCAGCTGGGCAAAATAGCTAGACTCTGTCTCTAAAAAAAACAAACAAACAGGCAAACGAGAGTTTCAGGCACTAAAATGGGGTAATATGATAGACAATGACGGGTGTTGAATATTAGTGGGAGTGGTTTGAAAACTTTTTCAGTATAGGCATTTACAGCTTATACGTTTTCCTCTGAACATTACCTTAGCTGTATCTTGTAAGTTTCGGAATGTTGCATTTCTGTTTTTATTTATCTCAAAGCATTCTTTTCATTTCACTTATTTATTCTTTAACCTATTGATTATTCAGGAGTATTTTGTTTAATTTTTACATATTTCTGAATTTCCAGATTTTCCTTCGGTTACTGATTTCTTCATTTCATGTGGTCAGAGATCATGTATTGTATTATTTTAATCCTTTTAAGCTTATTGAGGCTTGTTTTGTGGACCAACATATGGTCTTAGAGAACATTCCATGTATATTTGAGAAAATGTGTTGCCTTTGTGTTTTTGGTTGGAGTTTTTTCGATGTCTGTTCCATCTAGTTAGCCTATAGTTTTGTTTATACTACTTTTCAAGCCTTCCATGTTCTTGTTAATCTTTTGCTTAATTGTCTTCCTATTCATTATTGAAAGTGGGATATTGAAGTCCCCAGATATTACTATTGAATTGTCTATTTGTCCCTTCAGTTCAGTTTTTGCTTCATGTATTTTGGGGCTTTCTCATTAGGTGTATATACATTTTTTTTTTTTTTTTTTTTTTTTGATAAGGAGTCTCGCTCTGTTGCCCTGGCGGGAGTGCAGTGGTGCAATCTCGGCTCACTGCAACCTCCGCCTCCTACATTCCATTGATTCTCCAGCCTCCCGCATAGCTGGGACTACAGGCATGCACAACCATGCCCAGCTAATTTTGTATTTTTAGTAGAGACAGGGTTTCACCATGTTGGCCAGGCTGGTCTCAAACTCCTGACCTCAGGTGATCCGCCCACCTCAACCTCTCAAAGTGCTGGGATTACAGGCATGAGCCACCATACCTGGCCTGTATATACATTTTTAATTGTTACGTCTTCCTGACCAGTTGAATCTTGTTCTAAAATGTCATTCTCTGTCTCTAGACAATTTTGTGTCATATTAATATAATCACTTCAGCTTTATTTTGATTACTGTTTGCATGGTACACCTTTTTTTCCATCCTTTTACTTTCTGCCTTTTGTATCTTTGAATCTAAAGTATGTATCATGTAGACAGCAAATTGGATCATGTGTTTTAAAATTCAATCTGACATTCTCTACTACTATACTTTCTGTTTTTTAATATATGTCTCCTGGGTTTTTTTTTTTAATTCTTTCTCCTTTACTGCCTTCTTTTGTATTAAACGTATGTTTTCTAGTGTAATATACTACTTCCTTTAATGAATCTTTAATTGTATTTTTTTTAGTTATTTTCCTAGTGGTTTTTCCAGGCCTTACAATATACATCTTATCAAAATTTACTGGTGGGGCACAGTGGCTCACAACTGTAATCCCAGCACTTTGGGAGGCCGAGGTGGGCAGATCACTTGAGGTCAGGAGTTCAAGACCAGCCTGGCCAACATGGTGAAACTCCATCTCTACTAACAATACAAAAACCAGCCGGGCATGGTGGCACATGCCTGTAATCCGAGCTGCTTGAGAGGCTGAGGTGGGAGAACTGCTTGCACCCCAGGTGCGGAGGTTGCAGTGAACCAATATCGTGCCACTGTGCTCCAGCCTGGGTGATAAAGTGAGACTCCACCTCAACGAAACAAAATTTACCTAAGATTTATCCTGATTTATTCTAAGGAAATACAGAAACTTTATTCTATATAAATCCATTTCCTTCCTCCCTTTTTTGGCTATTCTTGTTATATGTAGTCCATCTATATATATTAGAAACCCAATAATAAATTGTTATAATTATACTTGAGATAATCTTTTATAGGCACTGAGAAAAGAAAGGAAAGCAAGTATGTATTTATAGAGTTTGTTATATTACTCTTCCTATTTACCATTTTTCTGGTTCTCTTCATTTCTTCCTGTGGATTCAAATTGCCATCTGGTATCATTCCTATACTAAAATACAGCTTCTCTTTCACTCACTTTTTTTGTGCTTATTGTCAAATATATTACATTTCTATGTTACTGACCCAACAATACAGTAACATATATATTGTTTTATGTATTTGCTTTTTAAATCAGTTGAGAAGGGATAAGTAAATATATAATTATACTTTTTATTACTACCTACAAATTACCTTTACTGGCACTCTTTGTTTTCTCACATAAATTCAAATTACCCTGTGGTGTCATTTTGCTTTCAGCTTGATGAACTTCCTTTAGTAGGCAGGTCTGATAGCAACAAATTCTCTTGAGTGGCTCATGCCTGTGAACCCAACATTTTGGGAGGCTGAAGCAAGAAGATTTTGAGCCCTGGAGTTTGAGGTTACAGGGAGCAATGTAAGATTCTTGTTTGATAGTTTTTTACTTTCAACATTCTGACCATGTCATCCCACTACCTTCTGGCCTCCGTTGTGAGCCAGATGATGATAAGAGTAATCATTAATTTTATTGGATTTTCTTTGTATATAATGAACTACTTTTCTTTTACTACTTTCATGATTTTCTTTTTATCCTTGGCTTTTGGCATTTTTCCTATGATGAATCCATGTGTGGATCTCTTTCCATTTATCCTATTTGGAGTTCGTTGAACTTTGCGGATGTGTAAATTATGTTTTTCATCAAATTTGGCAAGTTGGGGGTTTTTGGGGGGTTTATTTTATTTTGTTTTGTTTTGTTTTTTGAGATGGAGTCTTGTTCTGTTGCCCAGGCTGGAGTGCAGTGGTGCAATCTTGGCTCACTACAAGTTCCACCTCCCAGGTTCAAGTGATTCTTCTGCCTCAGCCTCCCAAGTAACTGGGACTACAGGTGCGCGTAACCACGCCCGGCTAATTTTTGTATTTTTAGTAGAAAGGGGATTTCACCAATACTGGCCAGGCTGGTCTCAAACTCCTGACTTCATGATCTGCCTGCCTTAGCCTCCCAGAGTTCTGGGATTACAGGCGTGAGCCACCGTGCCTGGCCAAATTGGGCACATTTTTAGTCATTATTTCTCCTGAATTTTTCTGCTTTTTCCTCTGCCATCTTGATCTTGGTTATTCCCATTACACATATGTCAGTATATTTAATTGTATCCCATACTGCTCTCAGGCTCTGTTCATTTTTTTCTTTCTCTTTTTTCTTTTTTTTGAGACAGAGTTTCATTCTTGTTGCCAGGCCGGAGTGCAATGGCATGATCTTGGCTCACTGCAACCTTCACCTCCTGGGTTCAAGTGATTCTCCTGCCTCAGCCTCCCAAGTAGCTGGGATTGCAGTTGCCTGCCACCATGCCCAGCTAATTTTTTTTGTATTTTTTGTAGAGACGGGGTTTCACCATGTTGGCCAGGCAGGTCTCAAACTTCTAACCTCAGGTAATCCACCCACCTCAGCTTCCCAAAGTGCTGGGATTACAGGAGTGAGCCCCTGCACCCAGCCTTCTGTTCATTTTTCTTTATTCTTTTTTCTTTCTCTTCCTCACATGGCATCTTGATATATCTTCAAGTGTGGTGTTTCTTGCTTTTTTGTAAGCTCAGATCTACTGTTGAGCCCTATAGTGACTTTAAAATTTTTATTATATTTTCAACTACAGAATTTGCATTTGTTTCCTTTTTTTAAATTCATATTATTTATTTCATGAGAGAGATTGTCATCATACCCACTCTTAATTAGATATGATTTTCTTTAGTTCTTTGACGATACAATGCTCCTGGATTTAAGATGTGGTTATATCCTAATAAACCTCATCATAAGTTAAAAATATTGTAAGTCAAAAATGCATTTAAGCCGGGCGTGGTAGCTCATGCCTATAATCCAAGCACTTTGGAGGCCAAGGCGGGCGGATCACCTGAGGTCGGGAGTTCAAGACCAGCCTGACCAACATGGTGAAACCCTGTCTTAAAAAAAAAATGCATTTAATTCACCTAATCTACCAAACATCACAGAATAATACAGCCTACCGTTAAGTGCAGGGTACTTACATTAGCCTATAGTTTAACACAAAGCCTGTTTTATAATGAAATGTCAAATATCTTATGAAATTTGTTGAATACTATGCTAAAAGTACAAAACAGAATGGTTGTATGGGTATTCACCATTAATGTACACAGCTAAAAGCACTATCATAAAGTAAAACACACACACACACATACACACACACACCCACACACACCATTGTAAGTTGGGGACTTTGTGTTTATAGTCATTGCTTTGAAATCTTTGTGGGCCAGGTTGCTGCTGCTTGCTGTTTTTTCAGTGTATCTACCACATTTTCCTGTTTCTTTGTATGTCTCATAATTTTTTTCTGAAAAACTGGACATTCAGCCAGGCGCTGTGCCTCACGCCTGTACTCCCAGCAGTTTGGGAAGCCAAGGTGGACCAATCACTTGAGCTCACGAGTTCAAGACCAGCCCGGGCAACATGGCAAAATCCTGTCTCTACAAAAATACAAAAGTTAGCTGGGCATGGTGGTATGTGTCTGTAGTCCCAGCTACTTGGGAGGCTGAGGTGGGAGGATGACTTGAGCCTGGGAGGTAGAGGTTGCAGTGAGCCAAGATTGCACCACTGCACTCCAACCTGGGTGACAGAGTGAGACCTTATCCTAAGAAGAAAAATATAGATAGATACTGCAAAAATGATATGAAATAATGATATCTACTGTTTGCTGATTATCTGCCCTCTAGAGGTTGATTTTTTTGTTGTTGTTGCTCATTTATTTGTTTAGTTACTTGGATGAACAAACTCTGAAATCTATTTTCTCTGCCTTGTGCAGCCTCTGATGTCTTTGCTCAGATCTTTTTTCCTTGGTTTTTATCATTTGTCTTGGCTACTGAGGGGGTCACTCCTAGGTTAGCATAAGCCACTTACTGATCAGAGGTTCCGCTTAAGCCCCTTAGTCAGTTAAGTTTAACCTTTACTGTTAGATATATGTATGGCTTGCAAGCTACTTTTATAATTCAGGGTATTTACTTTTTTGACCCACATTTTAGGCCAGGGACTAGCAGCTTGGAAGATACTTCTCTGATTGTTCCTGAGAAAGGCAGCCTTGGGTGTGCACAGTCTTCAGACAACCAGGAAAGCACATTATTTTATTTTAAGCCTGGCTTCCTAGGCGTTGCTCCTGGAAAAGATTAGCTTTTTGTTCAGCCAGTGTTTGGTGAGAGGTTGTGTTTAAACCACTTTTGCCAGTGAAGCTTCCTCCCTATGTTGATAGATCTGTGTGTGGCTTGGGGAATGCTTTCAAGTCTGCCTCATTCATTCCCTTCCCTTGTTTGCCCATGAGTGAATGCAGCTTAGGATATGTGCATAGCTTTCCCAACTCCCAGGACTTTTTTAATTTTATTTTTGTAACCTGTTCCAAATATGCTTAATGGATAAACAGATAAATTCACAAAATTCAAAACCTATAAACAAAATAAACTTTAAGTGCAGAAGTTACTTAAGCAGATCAATAACAATAAAATGTTATCTTTCTTTCATATAAGAAGAAATATATGAAATGCCAGGTTAGCTCAGCAACCTACTAATAACCATCAAAAATTGGTAATAAAGCATTCTTTCAGTGCTGAAATATAGATATAGATATATAGATATAGATACATATGCACAGTGGAGGATTTGGTAGGCTGTATTCAGATGAATCAAAGGGAGCTACTGAAATGAAGAATCGCTTTGTTTTTTAAGCTTTTTTCCTTCCTTTTAAAAAATAATATATATATAAGGTGTATATATGATGTTTCGATACACATATATGTTGTAAAATGATTACTACAGTCAGTTAACATGTCCAGCTCCCAGGATTTACTGTGACTCCAGGAAGGTTCTTCTTGGCTGTCTCTTTCTCTGGTTTGCTCTGTTGAACTTCCAACTGCTTTGCTCTGTCATTTGTTGCTGCTAGTGTCAAAGAACTACCAGCACCCTCTCATTTGCACTCCATCAAGATCTCTGTTGTCAACACCCTTAAGAAAGGAATTTTCTACATTTCATTCCAAATAAAGTCATCACCACCCCTTTCCTCCTCACTCTTCTCTCCAGCTGCAGAGTATGTTCTTTACAGTCATCCACAGCTACCAGGCAGAACTTGAACTTTTATGCCACTGAAATGGGGAGGAGGGCAGAATAGGATAGGATGGGACAGCATCCCTCTTCTCCCAGAATAACACTTCTGGCTCTTTCAGCAGGGGAGAGTGTGGATAACTCCTGGTTCTCAGCTTGCCCTAGGTATGGAATCTCTCAACAGGGAGTTTGAGGTGGGGCATTCAGGGCCCCAGTCTTCTCAGCCTGCTGTGCCCAGGGTATGTTTTACCCCAGGAATGGAGGCTAGGTGGGATAAAAGGAGCTTCGTTTTTCCTGGTTGCTGTTCAGAATAGAATTTACATAACACAGGGCTGGGAGGTGATGAGAAATGTAAATTGTATGCTTCTTTCTTTCAGGGTAGCCTGAGAACTAGAGAGAGAGGGAACCCCCATCTTCTTGGCCACCTGCCTAGACTAGATAGACTTTCTAAAATATAGAGCTGTAGTGGCAGGGAGGAGGAAACAAGGGAAGGGAACAGGTTGTAGATCAAATGCTACAAACTTCTGTGTTCTTACCAAAATGTATTAGTTTTTTGTTTGTTTTTTGAGACAGAGTCTCCCTCTGTTGCCCAGCCTGGAGTGCAGTGGTACCACCTCGTCTCACTGCAACCTCTGCCTCCCAGGTTCAAGTGATTCTCCTGCCTCAGCCTCCTGAGTAGCTGAGATTACAAGCATGTGCCACCATACCCAGCTAATTTTTTTGTAGAGATGGGGTTTCACCATGTTGGCAAGTTGGTCATGAACTCCTGACCTCATCATCCAACCGCCTCGGCCTCCCAAAGTGCTGGGATTACAGGTGTGAGCCACTGCACCTGGCCAAATTTTCTTGAATAAATTTTTCTCCATTTGCTATATGCCCTTGAGACAATTTGTAGAGACTTTATTGCATTTTATAATTTTTAGCAGGTAAAATGTTTTGCTGGAAAGAGGGTATGCCAGCCTCCTTACTCCACCATCTTAGAAATCCTGCTTTGGCTTGAACACTTTATAAGAAAATTCAATAATACTTTTGAGCTAAACTTCCGATTTTTTTTAACATTGATATTTAAAAGCACAGGAAGAATATAGGAAAGACCATACATATATACACACCTTTAGGTAATACACTCTCTTGCTTTAAAGTATCCCAGGAATTTGTGAAGCAAAACCTTAACTTCTCAGTCCCTCTCTTTCCAGAGGCGACCACTGTTAACAGCTTAATTATGTGTCCTTATTCTTCAGAACCTGCAGAAAGAGAGCCTCAGATTAAGAACAAGTAAGTGATGTATGAACTGCTTCCATGAAAATCACTGCTATTTTTATTGTGTTTCTAGCCATTCATACTTAGAGAAATTCCTTACCGAGCAGATGATGGAAAGGAGGGAAGATGTATGGCTTCCACTCATCTCCTATAGAAATTCGTTAGTCACTGGGGGTGAAGATGATAGAATGTCTGTGAACAGCGGAAGTAGCAGCAGCAAAACCTCATCAGTAAGGAATAAGAAAGGACGACCCCCACTTCATAAAAAACGAGTAGAAGGTAAGTCTGCCTTTCCACTGTGAGACAGTTCGCCTGGTTTTATAGAGATAAAGTAGCAAATAATCTGTTGAAGCAAGGTAATAGTATTAGGCACATGATTTCCTTGTATATTTGATTCACACTGAGATGTTAAGGCAAAAAGGTTGGAATAGACAAAGTAAGACAGAAAAGGGTCAAGGAAAAAGAAGTTGAAGAAGCATGGAACATAAAGGAGGACAGAGCAAGAGGAAACAATTAGCTAGGTCTATAAAGTCAATCCCCATACTGTATGCCTCTAATACATTAAAATTTAAAGTAAGATAGTCACAATGCTATTGTATTAAAATTCTTCCTAACAGGTGAGATACAGGTAATTTGAGGGTAGATTTCTGCAGCAAATTGAATATACCACCAGAATAGTTTTCCAGTTTACCACTTGGTTGAACAGTAAGACAGTAATGGCCTCCAGGTTTGGTGCCTCACACTTGTAATCCCAGTTACTTGGGAGGCTGAGGCAGGAGGATCAGGAAGTTGAGGCTGGAAATTTGAGACCAGCCTGGGAAACATTGCGAGACTCCCATCTCTAAAAAAATTTTGTTAAAAATTGGTGGCTTGCAGCTGTAGTCCCAGCTACTTAGAAAGCTGAGGTGGGAGAATCACTTGAGCCCAGAAGTTTGAGGTTGCAGTGAGCTATGATCATGCCACTGCACTCCAGCCTGGGTGACAGAGTGAGACTCCCATCATTTAATCTTTTTTTTTTTTTTTTTTTTTTTTGAGATGGAGTCTCGCTCTGTCACCAGGCTGGAGTTCAATGGCATGATCTCGGCTCACTGCAACCTCTGCCTCCCAGGTTCAAACAATTATCCTGCCTCAGCCTCCCGAGTAGCTGGGACTACAGGCGCACACCACCACACCCAGCTAATTTTTGTATTTTTAAAGACAGGGTTTCACCATGTTGGCCAGGATGGTTTCAATCTCTTGACCTCGTGATCTGCCCACCTCGGCCTCTCAAAGTGCTGGGATTACAGGGGTGAGCCACTGTGCCTGGCCAGCCCATTATTTAATTTATTTAAAAAGGCAGTAATGGCTAAATCTGGTTTTATAAACCTCTTGGACTATGGGGAATGGGAAGTTAAAGTGTCATGAAAATCTGATCAATAGTAGATATTCCTATATAATCTTCCCCCTTCTCCATGCTTCTAATAAATTTTCTCCAAACCAAGAGGAGGGCTGTGATCTGAGTTCTCTGTCTTGTTCTTTTTATAACTTCTTCTCTTTTAGCATCTTACCTGTGCTGCCTAAAAAAATTACTCACTAAAGGTTTGGCTAAAATCTGTGGCAAAATTAATTTGAATTTAAATCTAATGATTCTTTTCATTATTGGGGAGACAGTATTGACTATTGATGATCCTATAAATTATAACATCAGAGTTCCAGAATGCATACCTGGCCTTCTCATTATCAGCTGTGTGACCTTTGAGTATATTACTTAACCTCTCTAAGTTTCAATCATTGATCAAATGAAGGATAAGCAGAGTATTTCTCTGTTACTGTGCCATTTAGTACACACAAAGTACTAAGCACAGTGCTTGGCACATAGGTAGCATTTAATAAATTATCCGAATGTTACCATTGTATAGTAATGCCTCATATCTAGCATCAGTCAGTAAACTAGGCAGCATCTATATTTCTTTTCTTTTTTTAACCTTGCAGCTCCAGTTCATAGGAAACAACTGTATTTCAAAAGGAATAAAAGAATATAAATGTTACTGTTAAGTTTAACAAAATCTCCACAAAGTTTAAGATTTCCTTTCAAATTACAGTTTTGGGACTTAAAAGTCTTTTTTTATTATTATTATTATTATTTTTATTTTTATTTTGAAAGAAAAAGAGAGGAAAGAAAGTGAGAGTGGAGGAACGAAAGTGAGAGTGAAAGAAAGAAAAAAAAGAATGTAAAAGAGAAAGAGGAAGAGAAAGAGGGAGAGAGAATGGGATTCTTGTTCTATTGCCCAGGCTAGAATGCAGTCTAAAAATGGGTATTAAAAACCTCTTTTATGCCA
>CAUYLG010049543.1:0-47647 GCA_963573385.1 Cacajao melanocephalus | reverse complement strand
GGTCAAATGGAATTTCTATTTCTAGGTCCTTGAGGAATCACCACACTGTCTTCCACAATGATTGAACTAATTTACACTCCCACCAACAGTGTAAAAGTGTTCCTATTTCTCCACATCCTCTCCAGCATCTGTCTCCAGATTTTTTAATGATCGCCATTCTAATTGGCATGAGATGGCATCTCAATGTGGTTTTGATTTGCATTTCTCTAATGACCAGTGATTATGAGCATTTTTTCATATGTTTATTGGCCTCGTATATGTCTTTTTTGAAAAGTGTCTGTTCATTTCTGAATTGATAGGTTTTTTTGTGACCAAATGTGACTGGAAGACTTTTTGTTTTCTGAGAATGAATAGGCCAGGTCTGGAGCTCCTTGGATATTTCATGAAGGGGATGGAAGGAGCCCCTCTCACAGGCAGGGAGGGAGAAGGAAGTTGTTCCTTTGTTCCATGTGAAATTTCCATGGGTCATTCAGGGAGGCCAGGAGAATGGGACAGCCAGCAGGAGAGTTTGGATAGGAGAAGGAAGAAAAAATGCCCAGAGGACAGGTATGGTCTGTGATGGAGAGTTAAAAACAGACAGAGAGGAAGTCTGAGCAAATGCTGTTTAATAATAGTCTCAGCTTTATTTGTCTGAAGTATTTTTATCTTTTTTGGAATTGAATGATATATATGTCTCTTCCCTGGTTTTAAAAGCAATACATGTTCATTTTAGAAAATTAAAAAATGTACACAAGGATAAAGAAGGAAACAAATATCATTAATAATTCAAAAATAATTACACAGCAATGAATAGTCTTACACTTTTACTATGTAGTTTGGTATTTTGTAGGCTATGTTTTGACTCACTTTCTTCCATACCACATCATGGAAGGGTTAGACACAGTATAGGCACAGAAGATTATAAGAGAACGCTGTGAACAATTTTAAACCAGTGAATTTGAAAACTTAGACAAAATGGGCAAAATCTATGGAAAGTATAAAGTATCACAACTGATTGAAGAGAAATCTGAATATTTCTATTACTGTCAAGGAAACTGAATTTAGTTTAAAATATTCCTACAAAGAATACACTAGAACCAGTGAGTTTTACATTCAGGTTTTACTATTCAAGAAATAAATAATATTATTCCTGCACATTTTTTTTTTCAGAGAAGAGTTGTACAAAATAAACGTATGAGAAGTATATAACTTTGACATCAAAACAAATTTGAGAAAGGGGAATTTTGGGCTAATCTCAAACATCAGCATGGGCACCAAAATCCTAAAAATATGTTAGCCAAGTACAGCAGCAAGGTATAAAACAGATAACCCCTTTACTGAGTTGGTTTTATTCCAGAAAGCAAAAATAGGAAATATATAAATTTATTTCTTCCACATCAACAGATTAAAGGACAAAAAGATATGATCAGGAAAATAGAGAAAGCTTTACTTAAATCAATGTTTATTTGTGACAGAAACTTTCCTTACTCAAAGTTTAAAACAGCCATTCAGATTCTAAAAGCCTGTAGCAAATGTCATAGTCAATGGCAAAATACTTAAAGTATTTCTTCAAGCCACTGCTATTTAATATTGTATTGGAGGAACTAAACAGTGCAATAAGACAAGAAAAATAAATAAAAGATATATAAATCAGAAGGAGGGAATAAACTGTCATTATGTGCAGAATAATATGCCTGTCTTAGAAAAATTCAAAAGAATCTAGAGACAAACTATACAAATAAGCAGAGAGTTGAGTAAAGTTAGTAAGCTTTACTAGACTTATATTGATCTTATATGACCTTATTGTAATGTTACTGGATATAAGACAATATATAAATTAATTGCAGTTCTATACAACAGCAATGATCAACTTAACACAACATAAACAAATACAATTTACAAAGAGCAATGACAATAGAAGTAAACTAAGAATAAATCTAATGAAAGATATGCAAGATAGTTGCACTGAATGTTATAAAACTTTGTTGAAGACATCTTTAAAATACTTAAATAAATTTAGATATATTGCATGTTTATGTATAAGACAAGACAAGGAAGGGGTAATCAATCAATCAATAATGTTGAAATAATTATACTTGTGGAAAAATAAAATTACATGCTCCTCTTTCTCATGACATTCATTGATGATGTTGGATCAAGCACTTAAAATAAAAAGCAAAACCTCAATACTTTCAGAAGAGCACATAGAAGGTATGAATGTATGACTCCAGGGAGGACTGGTTTCCTAAACAAGGCGTAGAAGAAATCACACCCCTAACAGACCTACACTCCCACACACATACATACCGTAAAATAAATCATAAAGGGAAACATTGATACAGTGGACAATATTTAAATACTTCTATATATCTAAAGACACCATAAAGAGGGCAAAAGGCACACCACCAACTGGAGAAATTATTTACTGCTCATGTAACTCATAAATAATTAGTATCTCGAAGACACAAAGATAACCTGCCAAGTCAATAAGTGGCCAAAGGACACAAGTGGGCATTTCATAGAGAGACTCATGGATCTCCAGTAAAATATATGGAAAGATGCCCACTCTTACTGGTAACCGTAGAAATGCAAATTAAAATAAAAACGAGAAAGCATCTCACCCCCAACACATAGGTACAAACATAAACATCTGATGGAGTGTTTAATCTCTGTCCCCCAAGCTTGCCTTCCCTACTCTGTGTGCTTTAGGCTGCCCTCTGTAGGCTGTTCCCTGGGTCTCAGGCCTGCTGGTTTCTGATTAGCACAGATTATGTGGTGGGAAGAGAGAGCTCAGAATCCTCCTCTGTTCTCTTCTGCTTCTCTCCACATCTGAAGCTCTTATAGGGCAGTCCTCCTCTGGTCTCTGGCAATACCCATACTCCCCTGTCCCTTTACCCCAGGGGTGGTACCAGAATCCCTCACCACTTCTGTTTTGTCTGGTAATCTCGTGCTGTTTAGGAAGTAGTCTTTTCATCAAGGCCTCTTCGTGGAACAACTTGCTTCTTGCTAGAACCCTCACTGCTGTGTCTGACAATGACTCCAGAAATTGAGGAGGCAATGAAATGTACAGGCTTCATTCATTGCTGGTGGGAATGTAGATGGGTACAAGCCCTTTGGTAAACAATTTGCTGTCAGATACATTTGAAGATGCACATACTTTACAAGCCATCAAATCCACATCCTCATTTGTCACCCTAGAGGAACTCCAGGATACATATATTTTAACATCAGTCTTATTAATAATAGAAAAAAATAAATAAAGGAAATAACTTAAATGCCATCAACAATAGCATGGCTAAAGAAATCGAGATGCATAAACACACAGGGCCACCCAGTGCAGAGGTGACAGAACTAGAGGGCATGCTTGTATTAGTCTGTTCTCACATTGCTATAAAGAAACGCTGGAGGCTGGGTAATCTATAAAGAAGAGATATTTAATTGTCTCATGGTTCTATAGGCTGTACAGGAAGCATAGTGACTTCTGCTTCTTGGGAGGCCTCAGGAAACTTACAATCACGGTGGAAGGCAAAATGGGAGCAGGCTTCTTACATGGCTGGAGCAGGAACAAGAGAGAGCAAGGTGCCACACACTTTTAAACCACCAGATCTCACAAGAACTCACTCACTGTTGCAAGGACAGTGCCAAGGGGGTTTGTGTTAAACCATGCACGAGAAATCTGTCCCCATGATCACCTCCCACCAAGCTCCAACTCCGTCACTGGGGATGACAATTCGACATAAGATTTGGTGGAGATGCAGATCCAGTATCAATACTTAATGAAGTATGCATGACTGCTAGAAACAATATTGGTCTGCAAAGGCAAGTCAGGAGAACACAAATGTAATCCATTTATATTAAGTTGGAAGCTGAGGAAATGAAAGAACATATTGTTTAGGATTACACACTTATGTGGAAAAACCCAAGAGAAAAATGGAGAGATTAACATAAAATTCAGTCTGCTTTCATGTATGGTATATCTCATAACAGAAAAGTACTAAAAATAAAAATACATTTATTATGGACATTATTCTCCTCTAAGCTCGTATTGGGTGCTGGAGAGCATTTTATTTTTTGATTGCAATATAATTAAAGCATATCCCTACTGCTGGGCGTGTGGTCATGGGTGGTGCATTATCTCATTTGACCCTCATTCTGAAAGTTTCCATCATTTGTGCTTTAGGATGAAGACCTGCAGAACACGTTGGTGTCCAGGGGATGCTGATGCCACGCTAGGTTTTTTGCCTCCCTTGGATCCTGGGCTCTCTCTATCCTGAAGAAATCTTGAGGGCTTCCTTCCAGCTGCCCGAAGCCTGGGCATCAGCCTTACTGCTTCAGGTTCAGATGTGGTCTGGCAGGAGGCTGGCTATGGTCAGGCTGGAGCCTGCTCAGATGGTAAACTGCCACAAAGCCATTGCCTGGCAGAGGAGTGGGGCTTTTCCTGCCAAGGGTGGGAGGTAATCTAGCTTCAGAAAACTCCAGAGGCTGCATTTGCTGCACCTGTGGGGACCTGCGTGTCTCCTTTGGCCTAAGAGGGGCTGCTGGCTTGTCCTCCCCTGAGGGTCTCCAGCCTGAGTCTGGGTTTACCCCATGCAACCCTTGGCCCTGAGCCCTGCAGGGTCTGACCCTTGGTCCTGTAGGTCAGCGCAGGGCCCTGTCTGAAACCTGGTACGTCTGAGCCAAGGCTGGCTGCCCAAAGCCCTGGGCCAGCCTTCTGAAAATACGTGCCTTGTAGGATGGTTTCTGAATCAGTCTCAAAACCAAGCTCACTTCATTTATGGCAAGGGAGCTGAATATTGCAACAAGTCGACTTAGATTTGGGGATCATTTTTTTTTTCTGAATAGAACCTGGATTTTCTGTTTTTTAATTTTTTACTTAGAAGGTATGAGCTATATTTTTTGTGTTTGTATCTTGCCACACAGTGCACAAATTCTCCATACACATTATCTCAATGTATCTTCACACTGAGTGGGTACAATTGTCCTTATCCTACAAATAATGACACCAAAGCTCAGAGAGATTAAAGTTACCTGCGTCTAAGGTGGGATATGAGACTTGAACTCAGCTCTTTCCAGTTCCATATTCTCTGTAAGTTAATTAGACAGTCCCTGGGCATTGGACTTCTATGTATTTAAACATGATGCTGGCCTGGTGGGTGACTAAGACAGGCCGTCTCTGCAGATCCGGCAGAATTCAGAATTCCATACCTGGTTCTGCGACTGGCTCTGCTGGCTCCAGGCTGCATGACTTTGGGGTGATAGGTTTAGCCTGTCTAATTCTCAACCTCTGCCTTTGTGAAATGCCCACAGCAACGATACCCATGTCACAGGGCTGTCACGAGGTGAAATGAGCTAATGTATGTTCAGGTCTACGTATAAAGGCCCCAGATATTTATTTTCATTATGGGATAGGGGGCAGGAGAGGAGATTATTTGAAGAATCTGAGCTTCAGAGCCACAGAGACTGGGTTTAAATTGTGGTACTCCTAGTTACTAGCTGCATGGACCTGGAGAGATCACCACCCCTCTCTGAGCCTCAGTTTACCCAGGTGTAAACGAGGGACACTCCTAATTCCTCACCTGGAGCCTCCTGTAAGAATGAAGTGAGGTGCGGCATGCAGAAGATTGAACTCAGCATCTGCATGGGTAAGTAGCCGTCGGTGCCTGGGTGTTGCTCCCTGATCTGGCAGGTGTGGTTAGGAGATGCAGGAAGATGACAGAGCTGGGAGACAATGGAACTGCCCTCTTGTCCCTCTTACTTTTTTAATCCCTTAGTCTCTTTCAGAGGGAACCCAGAGGCAGGAAGCGGGCAGGGCTCAGCTGGTGAAGTTGGGAAAACAGAGACGCCTCTGTGTCTTGTTGATTCAATCTCACAGTTACATCTTGCTCACAAATGTCAGGACTAAATGAGGGAAGTGTGGTGCCTTCCTGATGCATCTGGGCAATTAAATAGCAATCAGCAAGTGTCATTAACCAGGGCAGCGCTCTCCTCAATGGTCCTGAGTGTGTCCGTGTGTCTGCAGTCAGTGCTTAGTCACTGAGTCTCCCTGTCTAATTTGGGGCAAAAAGTTAATTGGAACTTGACGGTGGCTGGATGGTGACCCGAGGCAGACAGCCCAGGCGGAAATGTTAAAAGGGAGATCCACGCGGGCATCTTCCCAGCTGCCCAGAGCGGGGCGAGTGTCACCGGCAAAGTGGGGGGATGACCATGAGGGGAACCCGGAGCCGGGGGCAGTGGAAGCTGTGTTCCTGCTGTCTTCTCCTGTTAGGGAGTCATGGAAACGATTTGGGTTGAATGTGTCTTGGGTGATTATGTTTCGGTCATGGTTTTAGGGGATGATTGCCAGTAATTTCATTAATGCTCCTGATGGTCACCAGAGGCCCCCAGAAAACTGACCTTTCTCTCCTTGGTAGTGAGGAACCCCACATGTGGCTTCTGGTGCAGCCCTGTCATTCCCCCAGGTGACCTCGCATTGGGGTATGCACAGGGTAAGTGGGGCGTGGAGTGAGGTGTCCCAGCTGTGGGCCTCAGTCTCACCAGAAGAACTCAGCTGGCTTGTGGTTGTTGCAATATCATCACAAATAATGTGGGCTTTGCAGGGAGGTTCTGCTCAGCAGTTGTGCGCTCTGTGACATTGGCCCAATCTCCTAACCTCTCTGAGCCAAGTGTTCTCCGAATAGTGATTGTAATGCTGTAGGAAAAGAGAGAAATAGGTGCCAGTCAATGTCTTTCATGCTTTGCCCGCAAGGACAGCTTCTCACAACACGGGTTGGGGGACACAGGCCCGAGCTTCCTCTGACCTCCTGGCTTGAGTGACCCAAGCACCGTGGCTGGCTGTTCCGCCCTCCGGGAAGCCCATCTGGTTGTTTTCCTGTGGACAGGAGGTGTTTGCTCTGCTGAACCTTGGTGTTTGTGGATGATCCTACCCCCACCCCACCCAACTAAGAAGCCTGAGAGGGTCTCCAGCGTCTGACCCCAACTGAGGGGCCACACCTGGGTCCCAAAGCCCAAGAGACCCACCCTCCAGCCTGGGGCTCGAGCCACATATCCACAGGTGTCCTGATTCCACTTGGAACCCCTTTCTGGGGAATAAAGAGGCATTGTGGGCATTTTTTCTAGGAGAGACTGAGAGGAATGTTGGGGGAATGGGAACTGGAAGAACAGATCCTTATTTTTCTTGAGAGGATCTTTCTGCTAAGAAACCCAGAGAAAAAGGGGCCAATGTCTTCACCAGGGAAGAGTGGGCACCCGCGTCCCTGGGATAGGAAGTGGTGCAGAACACTGGCTCCAGCTACCAGCCAGTGGCAGCCTGGACTGGGAGCCCCTGCTGCTGGTGCACTGGGCCGTGGGGTGCAGGAGGGGCCTAGGAACTGGGCAACCTGAGTTGTTTTTAAAAAATCATCTTTATTAAGAATTCATTTATATGCAAGAAAAAGCACTAAATTTAAGTGTATGGTTTGAAGAGGTATTTAAAATAAATGTACATATTATGTAACTACCACAATTAAGTTTAGAACATTTTCATCATCCCCCCAAAATTCTATTACGCCTTTCTTTCTTTCTTTCTATTTTTTTTTTTTTTTTGAGAGTAAGTCTCACTCTGTCACCCAGGCTGGAGTGCAGTGGTGTGATCTCAGCTCACTGCAACCTCTATGTCCTGGGTTCAAGAAATGACCAGAGACTGAAATGTATATTTAAAGGGCAAGCAGAGGGTAAAAGTTTGAAAATTTGCAGCCCAGCCATGTGGTAGAAAAGCAAAGCCCATTTTAAAGGGAGGAATCCAAGCAGGCTGCAGAAATTTGTATAAGTAAAAAGGAGCCAAGTGCTAATAGCCAAGACAATGGGGAAAAGGCCTCAAAGGCATTTCAGATAGTGTGGCAATCCCTCAAGCATCTAGAAATAGAAATACCATTTGACCCAGCAATCCCATTACTGGGTATATATCCAAAGGGTTACACATCATTCTATTATAAAGACACATGCACACGTCTGTTTATTGTGGCACTGTTCACACTAGCAAAGACTTGGAACCAACCCAAATGCCCATCAATGATAGACTGGATAAAGAAAATGTGGCACATATACACTATGGACTACTATGCAGCCATAAAAAAGGATGAGTTCATGTCCTTTGCAGGGACATGGATAAAGCTAGAAACCATCTTTCTCAGCAAACTGACACAAGAACAGAAAACTGAACACTGCATGTCCTCACTCATAAGTGAGTGTTGAACAATCACATGGACACAGGGAGGGGAACATCACACGCAGGGGCCTGTTGGGGGGGGCTAGGGGAGGGATAGCAGTGGCTGGAGGGATTGGGGAGGGATAGCATTAGGAGAAATACCTAATGTAGATGACAGGGTGATGGATGCAGCAAACCACCATGGCACATGTATATCTATGAAAAAAATCCTGCACTTTGCACATGTACCTCAGAACTTAAAGTATAATAAATACATTTTAAAAAAGGCATTTCAGAAACCTTTGCAGCAGCCCCTTCATCACAGGCCTGGAGGCATAGGAGGGAAGATTAGTTCTGTGAGTCAGGCCTAGGGCCCTGCCACCCTGTGCAGCCTCAGTACACTGCCCCCTGCATCCCAGCCACAACACCAGCCACGGCTCAGAGGTAAAGCTTGGGCCACTGCTTCAGAGGGTGGGAGCCATAAGTCTTGGTGGCTTCCATGTGGTGTTAAGCCGACAGGCATGCAGAATGCAAGAGCTGAGGCTTGGGAGCCTCTGCCTAGATTTCAGAGGATGTATGGAAAAGCCTGGATGTCCAGGCAGAAGCCTGCTGCAGGGGCAGAGCCTTCACAGAGAATTTCTATTATTGCAGTGCAGAGGGGAAATGTGGGGATGGAGCCCCAACACAGAGTGCCCACTGGGGCACTGCCTAGTGGAACTAGGAGAAGAAGGCCACCATCCTCCAGACCCCAGAATGGTAGAGCCACCAACAGCTCACACCATGCACCTGAAAAAGTTGTAGGCCCTCAGGGCTAGCCCTTGATGGCAGCCGCAGGGGCTAAATCCTGCAAAGCCACAGAGGTGCAGGTGCCCAAGGCCTTGGGAGCTCACCCCTTGCATCAACGTGTCCTGGATGTGAGACATGGAGTCAAAGGATATCATTTTGGAGCTTTAAGGTTTAATGACTGCCCTGCTGGGTTTCAGAATTGACTGGGGCCTGTAGCCCCTTTCTGTTGGCTGATTTCTTTCTTTTGGCACGGGAGTATTTACTCAATGCTGATACTTTCATTGTATCTTGGAAGAAACTAACTTGTTTTTTATTTTACTGGCTCATAGATGAAGGGACTTGCCTTGTCTGAGATGAGACTTTGGATTTTGGACTTTTGAGTTAATGCTGGAATGAGTTAATACTGTGAATTAGTGGGAAGTCATGACTGTATTTTTGCAGTGTGAGAAGGACATGAGATTTGGAGGGGCCAGGGGTGAAATAATATGGTTTAGATCTGTGTCCTCACCCAAATCTCATGTTGAATTGTAGTTCCCCGTGTGGGAGATGCGGACTGAAGGGAGGGAACTGGATCATGGAGGTGAAGTTCTCATGAGTGCTTTAGCACCGTCTCCTCGGTGCTGTTCCCATGATAGAGTTCTTGCAAGATCTGGTTGTTTAAAAGTGTGTGTCACTCCCCCACCTATTCTCCTACTGCAGCCAGGTACAAGGTGCTTGCTTCCCCTTCCCCTTCCACCATGATTGTAAGTTTCCTGAGACCCCCTGCCCCGCAGATGCAGAAACTGCTATACTTCCTGTACAGCCGGTGGAACTGTGAGCCAATTAAACCTCTTTTCTTATAAATTATCCAGTCTCAGGTGTTTCTTTATAGCAGTGCAAGAATGGACTAAGACATAAACTATATGACTTGCCCCTCTTGCTCCCTAAAGCCCACAGGGACTTTACAGGTATGCTACAATGACTCCCTCTCAGTACAGCATGACCTATGGAACTCACGCCTGCTTGCTTTAAACCCATCAACTACAGCTCTCTGTGGGAAACCTGCTTAGGTAATGCCCTGAACCCCAGTAAAGGCTCTGGATTACAGGTCTCTCTTCAACTCTCTTGCTCTTCACCCACTGGTTAAGCATGAGTGTCCCAGACAGCTTCCCCTTCCCACTGGCCCTGCCAGGTGTGCTATACTGTTCTCTTGGTATTCTGTAAGTAATAAAATGTATCTGTTATTTCTTATGTTTTGTGCTGCCCCCTGTGTCTCACTTGAATTTAACTTCTTTCCTGGTTAGGGTTGGATTTTATAGCCACTGTCAAGAGAGAAACCCCAAGACCTGATTAGAAAGAATGGATACTTATGAAACAGTTTCTCACTGTCAGTTAGTTTTGTCTGTTCTAGACTTTCATATAAAGAGAACCATATAGACTTCCTGTGTGTGTCTGGGTTCTTTTTTTTTTTTTTTTTTTTTTTTGCTTAGCATCGTGCTTTTGAGATTCATCCATGTTGTTGAAGGTATCATTAAATCCTTTTCATTGCCAAGTAATATTTTATTGTATAAATATGCCACAATTTGATGACCCATTTTCCTTTTATGGACTTTGGGTGGCTTTAAGTTTTAGAATATTATGAATAAAGGTACTATAAACATTTGTGTATACATATTTCTGTGGAGTTATGATTTAGTTTCTCTTGGAAAATCATCGGGGAAGTAATTGCTAGGTCCAATAATAAGGGTATTTTTAACTTTATAATAACCTCCACAGTGTTTTTCAAAGTGGCTGTAATATTTAGCGCTTCAACTAGCCATGTATGAGAGTACTATGTACTCCACATCTTCACCAGTACCTAGTATTAGAAGTATTTTTAATTTTAACCTTTCTAGTGGATGTGTTGCAGCATCTTCCTGTGGTTTAATTTGCATTTCTCTGATGATTGACAGCGTTGCACACTTTTTTTGCACTTATTGTCCATTTGTTTATGAAGTTACACTTCTATTTTATGTATATATACATGCTATTGTATATTATAGGCAGTAATATTATAAATATTATTTTACTAAGTGGCTGTTCTAATCATTAACCTGTTTTTAAATTAGGTCATTTTTTCCTTATTATTAAATTGCAGTAGTTCTTTACATATTTTAGATACAAGTGTTTTGTCATATACATAATTTTTTTTTTCCCTGTGTGGTTTGGAATTGTTGGTGGGAGTGCAAAATGATACAGATACCTGAAGGATGGTTTTACAGTTTAAAAAATTATATTGAAATACAGTTACCCAGATGACTGTCTGGCTATATCTATGTAACTCAGCTATTGTACGCCTGGGTTTCAATATAAGACATAAAAACATATATCTAGGATTTATATGCAAACATTAATAGCAGTTTTATTTACAGTAGCCAAAACAAGAAAAAAAGAAAATATCATTAAACATATGAATGGATGAACAGATTGTGCTACATTCACACAATGGAATGCTGCTTGTCATCAATACAAAGGGACTAGTGATACACGCAGCAAACATGGATGAATCTTAACATCATCATGTGAAGTGAAAGATGCAAGACCCAGAGACTTCTAATGTATGATTCTATATACAGCATTATAAAAAGACAAAACAATTCTAATAGAAAACAAGTCACTGGTATTCACAGACCAACAGTTGGGAGCAAGTGAGTTGACTACGTGGGGGCCCAAGGACTGTTCTGTGGTGAAGGAAGCATTCCATGTCTTCATTGTCATGGTACTTCCATGACCTTGTGCATCCATCAAAACTCAACAAATTGCATGCTTAAAATGGACGGGTTTTATGTCATTCAAGTCATACCACAATAAAGCTAAGAAAAAGAAACTAACTAAAACAATTCATCTGAAAATACTTAATGATTTTTGATGCTATTGTAAATTATATTCTTAAAAAGTTGTTTCCCAATGATTCATGGCCAGTGTATAGAAATATATTGATGTTTGTATATTGACCTTGTATCTTACGATCTTGCTAAATTCCTTTGAGCAATTGTTACCATACCATGAATGGTTATAGATATTATAAACCATGCAAATCATCAATATTATGTTTTCTTTAGATGATCAGTTATCTAAATAAATTTAAAATGAGAATGTCTTTTATAGTTAGCCAAATATTTATTATTACACATGATTTTATTAATTTGTATAGATCTGGTTTTTTGTATGTAGTGAAATGGAAAATGTCTTTATTTTGCTTTCATCATGTTTTTGTTATAATAGATATAGCATTTTAGCTTGGGAGGCTTTTTTCCCCACTTTTGAACTCTGAATGCTTGAAAAATGCCATGTTGTTGTCTTCTGGCTTACGCTGTTTCTAAGAAGTCAGCAAAAATTCTTTGTTTAATCTTCTTTTTTCTTTTGCTGCTTTTATGGTTTTATCCATCATCACAGCTTTCCAGCAATTTGATTATAAAATGCCTTGTGTTGTTGTTTTTCTCTTTGGTATTTATTCTGCTTCAAGTTTTGACCAATGTGCTCTGTGATTTCATAGTTTTCATCAAATTTAGAAAAATTACAGCCAGTATTCCTTAAAATATATTTTATCCTCCCCAATATGTAATCTCCAGTTACATGTATGTTAGACTGCTTGCTATTTTCCCATAGACCACTGAATGTCTAGTCACTGATCTGATGTTTTTTTGTGTGTGTTTCAATCTATTCAGGTGATTTCTTTTTCCAGACATTGTATATGTTATCCTTAGAAGTTCCTTTTAGTACATTTTTAGAGTTTCATTTCTCTCATCGTCATGTTTTAGTTTTCCTTTGAATTCTTTAATGTATTCACAATGGCTATTTTAATGTCTTTGTCTTCTAATTCCAACATCTCTTTTATTTCTGTGTCTGTTTTTATTGACTAATATTTCTCTTGATTATGGTTTATGTTTTTATTCTTATTTTCCTATCTCATAATTTTTATTGTTTGTATGTTACATTTTTGGGTGTCTGGACTTTGCTGTCTTCATATAAAGGATGTATAATTTTGCTTGGTAAATAGTTGTTTGCAGATCAGCTTGATCCTTGCACAGCTTATTTTTAAGCTTTGTTGGCATTGAGGGCAGAAGGCATCTAGAGTTACCCTTTACTGTGTGGCTGGTTCAACCCCACTACAAAGGTGTGGCACTCTGTGGTTCTCTACAGAACTGTCTCTCAGCCCTTTGTGGGCTCTGAGAATCATTTAACTAACAGCTCCTATCCTTGTGGAATTTCATTCCATGCACACAATTTAGTGTCCATTCAAACACTTAAGGAGGTTCTTATGCAGAGTTCTGGAACCCTCCTCTTCATGACTCTCCACTCTCCACTCTTTACCCAGCGAAGCTCAACCATGTTCGTCTCCCTGGCTCCAATCTCCACCTCTTGAGTTAGGGAAACCCACCAGGCTCTGTCTGGACCCTCCTTTAAATAAGTTGTACCTCTGTAAAGCTAAAAAGAAAGCTAGGCAACCACAGGGATCACCTTATTTGTTTTCTTTCTTTTGGGAAACACTGCTGTGCTTATTGTCCAGTGTCTGATGACTATTGTTTTATACGTTTTGTCATGTTTCCTGGTTGTTTATGGCCGTAGGCCAAGTCTAGCCTGGTTTCTCCATCATGGGCAGAAGTAGAAGTTAGGCAAGCTGTGTTTTAATGCCAGCCCAGGCTCTGCCACTCCCTGGACGTATGGCCTTGCAGAAGCCCCATCATGCCACAGAGTCCAATTATGCATCTGTAAAATGGGTCAATAGCATTTACCTTAAGAATTACTGAAAGAACCAGAGATATAGAGCTCTATCACAGTGGTACGTAGCACATCCTTGAGAAATGATACCTAGCCATACAGGCAGTCAGCTTCAACACTAACTGGCTGTATGACCTTAGGAAGTTCACTTCACTATTTCTTTGACCCGGAAGATGAAGACAAGAGTTATCGTGCTAATCATAGCAGTGCCTGGCCCATGTCAGGTGCTTCACAAATGCTACTTCATAAGTATTCAGTGGTATACTGAACTAAACTAATGACCATATAAAAGAGGTACAGCAAAATGACCCACTGAGAGACAAATGATAGGTGGCATGATTTTGCATGATAGGCTCATGATTGCAAATATCTCTCATATTTGCCATTTTGCTCTGGAACCCAGAAGGATGCATGGCTATACATAGTGTGGGTGCAACACATATTTATTGAATAGAAGGGGCACCCACTTCCTCTGCAAACATCACTTGGCAAACACCTTGAAGCATTGTAAATAAGAAGTGCTGTGGCAGGCAGCTTCACCCTTCAGCCAAGTCAGGATTCTCAGCAGAACTTGAATTCAGCAGACTGAAAAACTTGAGATCAAATCTTAGCTGCATTTGTTTGAGTCTTGGTTTCACTTGAGACAGGGATGGCAATCATCAGGGTCCCTGTGTTGCTGTGTCACTGAGAGGATTAAATGAATAGTGTAATTGCTTGTGCAAGGTAGATTCTCATAAATGCCAGCTGCTGTTAATTGGGGGATGGGAAATGGGAGGACTCTTTTTTTTATTATTTTTATTTTTTAAATGTGCCAGCAAGTTCAGTATCTCTGTATGTTTTAGTATTAAGGACTGTCTCTTGACTTCCTTTTATAAACCCATGGCAAGTGAGGCTTTTGCAGGTGGGGCTGTAGATCCCTGCCCAGATGCAGGATGAGACCTGAGTAAAAACCTGTATGTTGCATTCACCATCACCCGGGCAGGCTGCCACCATTTCCCTTGGCTCCCAGTGTCTGAAGGAACCAGTGGTTTGTTCTGAATCCAGAGAGGAAGGGAGGTCATCTGGTGATGTTTGTTCAGTGTTCAACCTTTTGTAATCCCAAGGAAACAAAATTAGTGCATTAGCAACACTTTATGTTAGATGCCAGTAAATGCAGGTATCGGTTTTATATCTCTTTATGGAAGTGAAATTCAATACAGATAGCACCTTTTATGGTTTGCCAGCTTTTATGAAATGCAGTAAATCAGTGCCCAAGTATGGCTGTTTGAATACCCTGTTACCCCTTTGTGGAAAGATTGAACTTCATCCGATCACATTAGTTGAACAAAAATGTTTCATCCCCATCAATCTCTCCCAAGTTCCGGTCCCCTGGCTGAGTCTGGTTTTACAAGGAGAATTTTTTATTTGCTTGTCCTTTCTGGAGGCACCATAAGCCTCCACTGGTGGCCGTCCACTCTGATATCTCCTAAAGGTTCGCTGGCCATGGCTGGGCAAAATGTGGGGACAGAGCCTGGCACAGGGTCCGTCCTTATTATTAGTGTTATTGCCTTTTAGTGTACACATGTAAAGTGATATATTCTGAAGCCCACTCTGGAGTAGGATGCTAGATTATGATCTTCCTCCTTTTTATAGTATTCTCTTTGCTTCAGACAATTTCTCAGACCCACTTATAGGATGTGTATATTGAATTTAACTCACAAGGACTTCAAGAAGCAATAGTTGGAACAGATCCTCATTCCTTTGTCCAGCTGCCTCTTCTTCCTGGGCTGTACGTGCTCCTTTCTACTGGCACAACCGTGGTTAGCAGAATCATGCCCATCATATGTCTATGACCTGATCCCCAGAGCCTGTAAATAATGCCATCTTATGTGGTATGATGGTTAATTTTATGCCTCACATCTCACTCGACTGGGTTAAGAGATGCCCAGATAGCCGGTAGAGCATTATTTCTGGGTGTGTCTCTGAGGGTGTTTTGGGAAGGGACTAGCATTTGCATGGGTACAATGAGTAAAAAAGATTTGCCCTCACCCATGGGAGTGGGTGTCATCCAATCTGTCAAGGGCCTGAGTAGGACAAAAAGGCAGAGGAAGGGTGAATTCTCTCTTTGTCTCTTCTTGGGCCAGGATGTCCATCCTCTGTTGCCTTGGACATCAAGGCTCCTGGTTCTTGGGCCTTCACTCTCTGGGACTTACACTAGTGCCCTCCTGGTTCTCAGACCTTTGGACTCTGAACCACCCCACGTGCTTTCCTGTTCTCCAGCTTGCAGATGGCATATGATGGAACTTCTCAGCCTTCATAATCGCATGAGCCAATTCCCGTAATAAATCTTTTTTTTTTTGAAACAGAGTCTCACTCTGTCACCCAGGCTGGAGTGCAATGGCATGATCTCAGCTCACTGCAACTTCTGCCTCCCTGGTTCAAGCAATTGTCCCACCTCAACCTCCTGAGTAGCTGGGATTATAGGCACCTGCCACTACACCCAGATAATTTTTTTGTATTTTTAGTAGAGGCCGGGTTTCACCATGTTGGCCAAGCTGGTCTTGAACTCCTGGCCTCGTGATCTACCTGCCTTGGCCTCCCAAAGTGCTGGGATTACAGGCATGAGCCACCGTCCCTGGCCCAATAAATCTTTTATGTATCTATGTACATCCTACTCATGCTGTCTCTTGGAGAACCCTGGCTAATATAGTAAAGAAGAATTAATGTTGCAGATGAAATTCAGGTTGCTCATCAGCTGAGTTGGGGAGATGATGCTGGATTATCCAGATAGGCCCAATACAATCATTAGAGTTCTTCAATGGAGAAGAGAGGGGCAGGAGAGGAGGTGAGAGTGATGCCATATGAGGAGGATTTGACTGGCCCATTGCCAGCTTTGCAGATAGAGGGGGCCATAAACCAAGGAAGGTGGTGGTCTCTGGAAGCTGGAAAAGCCAAGGAAATGGGTTCTCCTCAAGAGCCCCCAGAAAGAGCACAGCCCTGAGACAACCTGGTTTTTAGTCCCATGGGGCCCATTTTGGACTTCTGATTTCCAGAACAGGAAGGTGATACATTTGGGTTGTTGTAAATCACCACGTTTGTGGTAAATGGTTACAGTAGCCACTGGAGATCAATACTTCACCCCACCCAACTTTTATTTAGGTTTTCTTCAACCTTTCAGCTCCACTGAGGCCTGCCTCCCTAGGAATCCTCCACTGACTTCCACCGCCCACAGGGACCCCTTTGCCCCAGAATTCTGGTGCTGTTCCGACCTGTTCCCTCTGAGCCCTGTCTCTCAATGAGTGCCCAGAGGGCAGGGCTGGGCCTCTGTCCTCGGTAGGAGCTCGTGGATCCTGCTGCTGATTCAGGCCTCATTACTGTGGAGGGCATTACCTGCATCACCTCCTGGGTGCTGGACCCTGGCCAGAAGAGGCATATTGTGGGGATAGAGTCTGAATTGACAAGCTTGACCCAAGGGTCCCAAAAGGCTAAAGGTTTGTTCCATTCAGATAACAGGCTGGTGTTCTGATTTTCTCTGGGTCATTCGAATTGTAGAGTGATGAAAATTCAGTCTAGCATTGATATGGTTTGGCTGTGTCTCCACCCAAATCTCATCTTGAATTATAGGTCCCATAGTCCCCACATGTTGTGGGAGGGATTCAGTGGGAGGTAATTGAACCATGGGGGTGGTGTCAAGGCCCAAGAACTGAGAACCCATGCTGCCATCCTCATGATAGTGAGTGAGTTCTCACAATATCTGATGGTTTCATAAGGGGCTTTTCCCCCTTTTGCTCAGCACTTCTCTTGCCTGCCGCCATGTAAGATGTGCCTTTGCTTCTCCTTCACCTTCTGCCATGATTGCAAGGCCTCCCCAGCCATGCGGAACTGAGTCCATTAAGTGTTTTTCTATGTAAATTACCCAGTCTCAGGTATTTATTTACAGTAATATGAAAATGGACTACATAAGCATGCTACTTCTCAAACGAAGAACAAACATTTTAAAATATTTATTTTAGTTTTATGATTTTATTTTTTCTCTTTAAAAAATTTTTAATTTTAAATTTTTGTCAGTACATAGTTGGTGTATATATTTATGGGATACATGAGATATTTTGATACAGGTGTGTAATATGAAATAAGCACATCATAGAGAATAGGTTATCCATTTCCTCAAGCATATATATATACACATATATATATATATATACACACATATATATATATATATACACACATATATATATATATATACACACACATATATATATACATATATATATGTATATATTTTAATCATTTGAGTACTTGGGGTCATTATACTAATGCTAATTTTTAAAATTGTACCTTAAGTTCTGGGGTACATGTGCAGAATGTGCAGGTTTGTTACATAGGTATACACTTGCCACGGTGGTTTGCTGCATCCATCACCCCATCATCTACATTAGGTATTTCTCCTAATACTATCCCTCCCCTAGCCCTCCACCCCCTGATAGTCCCTAGTGGATGTTTCCTTCCCTGTGTCTGTGTGTTCTCATTGTTCAGCTCCCACTTATGAGTGGGAACATGCGGTGTTTGGTTTTCTGTTCTTGTGTTAGTTTGCTGAGAATGATGGTTTCCAGCTTGGTCCATGTCCCTGCAAAGGACATGAACTCATCCTTTTTTATGGCTGCATAGTATTCCATGGTGTATATGTGGCACTTTTTTTTTAATCCAGTCTATCTTTGATAAGTATTTGGGTTGGTTCCAAGTCTTTGCTATTGTGAACAGTGCCGAAATAAACATACATATGCATGTGTCTTTATAATAGAATGAATTCTAATTCTTCGGGTATATACCCCGTAATGGGATTGCTAGATCAAATGGTATTTCTACTTCTAGATCTTTGAAGAATCACCACACTGTCTTCCACAATGGTTGAACTAATTTACACTGCCACCAACAGTGTAAAAGCATTCATATTTCTCCACATCCTCTCCAGCATCTGTTATCTTCTGACTTTTTAATGATCGCCATTCTAACTGGCATGAGATGGTATCTCAGTGTGGTTTTGATTTGCATTTCTCTAATGACCAGTGATGATGAGCTTTTTTCCATATGTTTGTTGGCTGCATAAATGTCTTCTTTTGAGAAGTGTCTGTTTATATCCTTTGCCCACTTTTTGATGGGGTTGTTTATTTTTTTCTTGTAATTTTAAGTTCTTTGTAGATTCTGGATATTAGCCCTTTGTCAGATGTATAGATTGCAGAAATGTTCTCCCATTCTGTAGGTTGCCTGTTCACTCTGAGGATAGTTTCTTTTCCTGTGCAGAAGCTCTTTAGTTTAATTAGAACCCATTTGTCTCTTTTGTTACCATGACTTTTGGTGTTTTAATCATGAAGTGTTTGCCCATGCTTATGTCCTGAATGGTATTTCCTAGGTTTTCTTTACAGGTTTTTATGGTTTTAGGTCTTACATTTAAGTCTTTAATCCATCTTGAGTTAATTTTTGTATAAGGTATAAGGCAGGGGGGTTCACTTTCAGTTTTCTGCATGTGGCTAGCCAGTTTCCCAACATCATTTATTACATAAGGAATTCTTTCCCTGTTGCTTGTTTTTGTCAGGTTTGTCAAAGTTCAGATGGTTGTAGATGTGTGGCATTATTTCTGAGGCCTCTGTTCTGTCCCATTGGTCTATATATCTGTTTTAGTACCAGTACCCTGCTGTTTTGATTACTGTAGACTTGTAATATAGTTTGAAGTCGGGTAGCGTGATGCCTCCAGCTTTGTTCTTTTTGTTTAGGATTATCTTGGCTATTTGGGCTCTTTGTTCATTCCATATGAAATTTAAAGTAGTTTTTTCTAATTCTGTGAAGAAACTCAATAGTAGCTTGATGGGGATAGCATTGAATCTATAAATTACTTTGGGCAGTATGGCCATTTTTATGATATTGATTCTTCCTATCCCTGAGCATGGAATGTTTTTCCATTTGTTTGTGTCCTCTTATTTCCTTGAGCAGTGGTTTGTAGTTCTTCTTGAAGAAGTCCTTCACATCGCTTGTAAGTTTTATTCCTAGGTATTTTATTCTCTTTGTAGCAATTGTGACTAGGAGTTCACTCATGATTTGGCTCTCTGGTTGTCTCTTATTGGTGTATAGGAATGATTGTGATTTTTGCACATAGATTTTATATCCTGAGACTTTGCTGAAGTTGCTTATCAGCTTAAGGAGATTTTGGGCTGAGATGATGGGGTCTTCTAAATATACAATCATGTCATCTGCAAACAGAGACAATTTGATTTCCTCTGGTCCTATTTGAATACCCTTTATTTCTTTCTCTTGCCTGATTCCCCTGGCCAGAACTTCCAATACTATGTTGAAAAGGAGTGGTGAGAGAGGGAATCCTTGTCTTGTGCCGGTTTTCAAATGGAATGCTTCTAGCCTTTGTCCATTCAGTATGATATTGGCTGTGGGTTTATTATAAATATCTCATATTATTTTGAGATATGTTTTATCAATACCTAGTTTATTGAGAGTTTTCAGCATAAAGGGCTGTTGGATTTTATCAAAGGTCTTTTCTGCATCTATTGAGATAATCATGTGTTTTTTGTCATTGGTTCTGTTTATGGGATGGATTATGTTTATTGATTTGC
Organism: Cacajao melanocephalus; assembly: GCA_963573385.1. NCBI lineage: Eukaryota > Metazoa > Chordata > Mammalia > Primates > Pitheciidae > Cacajao > Cacajao melanocephalus. Next base: position 27,358 of record CAUYLG010049543.1, on the reverse strand, counting down.
ATATGTTGAACCAACCTTGCATCACAGGGACGAAGGGAACTTGATCATGGTGGATAAACTTTTTGATGTGCTGCTGGATTCAGTTTGCCAGTATTTTAATGAGAATTTTTGCGCTGATGTTCATCAGGGATATTGGCCTGAAATTTTCTTTTTTTGTTGTGTCTCTGCCAGGTTTTGGTATCAGTATGATGACCTCATAAAAAGAGTTAGGGAGGAGTTCCTCTTTTTCTATTGTTTGGAATAGTTTCAGAAGGAATGGTATCAGCTCCTCTTTGTACCTCTGGTAGAATTCGGCTGTGAATCAGTCTAGTCCTGGGCTCTTTTTAGTTGATAGGCTGTTAATTACTGCCTCAATTTCAGAACTTGTTATTGGTCTATTCAGGGATTCAACTTCTTCCTGGTTTAGTGTTGGGAGGGTGTATGTGTCCAGGAATTTATCCATTTCTTCTGGATTTTCTAGTTTATTTGCATAGAGGTGTTTATAGTATTCTCTGATGGTAGTTTGTATTTCTGTGGGATCAGTGGTGATATACCCTTTATCATTTTTTTTGTGTCTATTTGATTTTTGTTTCTTTTCTTCTTTATTAGTCTAGCAAGCAGTCTATTTTGTTAATCTTCCCAAAAAACCAGCTTCTGGATTCATTGACTTTTTGAAAAGTTTTTTGCGTCTCTATCTTGTTCAGTTCTGCTCTCATCTTAGTTATTTGTTTTCTGCCAGCTTTTGATAGTGATGTTAGGGTGTCGATTTTAGGGTGTCCTGCTTTCTCCTGTGGGCATTCAGTGCTATAAATTTCCCTCTGAGCACTAGTTTAGCTGTATTCTAGAGATTCTGGTACGTTGTGTCTTTGTTCTCATTGCTTTCAAAGAACTTTTATTTATTTCTGCCTTCATTTTGTTATTTACCCAGTAGTCATTCAGGAGCAAGTTGTTCAGTTTCCATGTAGCTGTGTGGTTTTGAGTGAGTTTCTTAATCATGAGTTCTAATTTGATTGCACTGTGGTCTGAGAGACTGTTTGTTATGATTTCCATTTTTTTGCATTTGCTGAGACGTGTTTTACTTCCAATTATGTGGTCAATTTTAGAATAATTGCTACGTGGTGCTGAGAAGAATGTATATTCTGCTGATTTGGGGTGAAGAGTTCTGTAGATGTCTATTAGGTCTGCTTGGTCCAAAGCTGAGTTCAAGTCCTGGATATCCTTGTTGCTTTTTGGTCTTGTTGTTCTGTCTGGTATTGACAGTGGGGTGTTAAAGTCTCCCCCTATTGTGTGGGAGTCTAAGTCTGTTTGTAGGTCTCTAAGAACTTGCTTTATGAATCTGGGTGCTCCTGTATTAAGTGCTTATATGTTTAGGATAGTTAGCTCTTCTTGTTGCATTGATCCCTTTACCATTATGTAATGCCCTTCTTTGTCTTTTTTTATTTTTGTTGTTTTAAAGTCTGTTTTATAAGAGACTAGGATTGCAACCCCTGCGTTTGTTTTTGCTTTCCATTTGCTTGTTAAATATTCCTCCATTTCTTTATTTTGAGCCTATGTGTGTCTTTGCCAGTGAAATGGGTCTCCTGAATACGGTGCACCAATGAGTCTTAACTCTTTATCCAATTTGCCAGTCTGTGTCTTTTCATTCGGGCATTTAACCCATTTACATTTAAGGTTAATATTGTTATGTGTGAATTTGATCCTGCCATTTTGATGCTAGCTGGTTGTTTTGCCCATTAGTTGATGCAGTTTCTTCATAGTGTCGATGATCTTTACAACTTGGTATATTTTTGCAGTGGCTGGTACCAGTTTTTCCTTTCCATATTTAGTGCTTCCTTCAGGAGCGCTTGTAAGGCAGGCCTAGTGGTGACAAAATCTCTCAGCATTTGCTTGTCTGTAAAGGATTTTATTTCTTCTTCATTTATGAAACTTATGCTGGATGTGAAATTCTGGGTTGAAAATTCTTTAAGAATGTTGAATATTGGTCCCCACTCTCTTCTGGCTTTTAGGGTATCTGCAGATAGATCTGCTGTTAGTCTGAGGGGCTTCCCTTTCTCTCTGGCTGCCCTTAACATTTTTTCCTGCATTTCAACTTTGGTGAATCTGATGATTATGTGTCTTGGGGTTTATCTTCTCAAGGAATATTTTTGTGGTGTTCTCTGTATTTCCTGAATGTTGGCCTGTCTTGCTACATTGGGGAAGTTCTCCTGGATAATATCCTGAAGAGTGTTTTCCAACATGGTTCCATTATCCCCATCACTTTTGGGTACACCAATTAAATGTAAGTTTGGTCTTTTCACATAGTCCTATACTTCTTGCAGGCTTTGTTCATTCCTTTTCATTCTTTTTTCTATAATCTTGTCTTAATGCTTTATTTCATTAAGTTGATTGTCAATCTCTAATATCCTTTCTTCCACTTGATCGATTTGGCTATTGATACTTGTGTATGCTCCAAAAAGTTCTCTTGCTGTGTTTTTCAGCTCCATCAGGTCATTTGTGTTCTTCTTTAAAGTGATTACTCTAGTTAGCAATTTGTCTAACCTTTTTTTCAAGGTTCTTAGCTTCCTTGCCTTGGGTTAGAACATGCTCTTTTAGCTCAGAGGAGTTTGTTATTACCCACCTTTTGAAGCCTACTTCTGTCAGTTTGTCAAACTCATCCTCCTTCCAGTTTTGTTCTCTTGCTGGCAGGGAGTTGTCATCCTTTGAAGGAGAAGCAGCATTCTCGTTTTTGGAATTTTCAGCCTTTTTGCCCTGGTTTTTTCTCATCTTCGTGGATTTATCTACCTCTGGTCTTTGCTATTGGTGACCTTTGGATGAGGTTTCTGTGTGGACGTCCTTTTTGTTGCTGTTGATGTTATTGCTTTCTGTTTGCCAGTTTTCCTTCTAATAGTCAGGGCCCTCTGCTGCAGGTCTGCTGGAGTTTGCTGGAGGTCCATTCCAGACCCTGTTTGCCTGGGTATCGTCAGCAGAGGCTGCAGAACAGCAAAGACTGCTGCCTGTTTCTTCCTCTGGAAGCTTCGTCCCAGAGGGTCACTCACCAGATGCCAGCCAAAGCTCTCTTGTATGAGGTGTCTGTTGACCCCTGCTGGGAGGTATCTCCCAGTCAGGAGGCACGGGGGTCAGGGACCCACTTGAGGAGGCAGTCTGTCCCTTAGCAGAGCTCAAGCACTGTGCTGGGAGATCCACTGCTTTCTTTGGAGCTGGCAGGCAGGAGTGTTTAATTCTGCTCAAACTGCGCCCGCAGCTGCCCCTTCCCCCAGGTGCTCTGTGCTAGGGAGATGGGAGTTTTATCTATAAGCCTCTGACTGGGGCTGCTGCATTTCTTTCTGAGATGTCCTACCCAGAGAGGAGGAATCTAGAGAGGCAGTCTGTCTACAGTGGCTTTGTGACAGTGCTGTGGTGGGCTCCGTCCAGTTCGAACGTCCCAGCAGCTTTGTTTACATGGTGAGGGGAAAGCTGCCTACTCAAGCCTCAGTAATGGCAGACACCCCCCTCCCCCCGACCAAACTCCAGCAACCCAGGTCAACCGCAGACCGCTGTGCTGGCTGTGAGAATTTCAAGCCTATGGATCTTAGCTTGCTGGGCTCCATGGGTGTGGGATCCACTGAGACAGACCACTTGGCTCCCTGGCTTCATCCCCCGTTCCAGAGGAATGAATGGTTCTGTTTCACTGGTGTTCCAGGTGCCACTAGGGTATGAAAAAAAAACAAAAACAAAAACAAAAACAAACAAACACAAAAACCTCTTGCAGCTAGCTCAGTGTCTGCCCAAATGGCTGCCCAGTTTTGTGCTTGAAACCCCCCAGGGCCTTGGTGGCCTAGGCGCCCAAGGGAATCTACGGGCCTGTGGGTTGCAAAGACCATGGAAAATGCATAATATCTGGCCTAGAGTGCACCATTCATCATGGCACAGTCCCTCATGGCTTCCCTGGGCTAAGGGAGGGAGTTCCCTGACCCCTGTGCTTACCAGGGGAGGCAACACCCCACCCTGCTTCTGCTCACCCTCCATAGGCTGCACTTACTGTCTAACCAGTCCCAATGAGATGAGCTGAGTACCTCATCTGGAAATGCAGAAATCACCCACCTTCTGCATTGATCTCACTGGGAGCTGCCGACTGGAGCTGCTCTTTTTGGGCCTTCTTGCTAGCCACCACCCAGCTTTGCTCTTTTTGCTTAGGATTGACTTGGCTCTTTGGGCTCTTATTTGTTCCATATGAATTCTAAAACAGTTTTTCCTAATTCTGTGAAGAATGTCAATGGTAGTTTAACGGGAATAGCATTGAATCTATAAATTACTTTGGGCAGTATGGCCATTATTGATTCTTCCTATCCATGAGCATGGAATGTTTTCCCATTTGTTTCCTCTCTGATTTCTCTGAGCAGTGGTTTCTAGTTCTCCTTGAAGAGGTCCTTCACTTCCTTTGCTAGCTGTATTCCTACGTATTTTATTCATTTTGTAGCAATTATGAATGGGAGTTTATTCATTTTTTGGTTTTCTGCTTGCCTGTTGTTGATGTATAGGAATGCTGGAGATTTTTGCACATCGATTTGATATCCTGAGACTTCGCTGAAGTTGCTTATCAGCTTAAGAAGCTCTTGGGCTGAGACTATGGGGTTTTCTAAATAGAGGATCATGTGATCTGCAAACAAAGATAGTTTGACTTCCTCTCTTCCCATTTGGATGCCCTTTATTTCTTCCTCTTGCTGGATTGCCCTGGCCAGGACTTCCAATACTATGTTGAATAGGAGTAGTGAGAAAGGGCATCCTTGTATTGTGCCAGTTTTCAAGGGGAATGCTTCCAGCTTTTGTCCATTCAGTATGATGCTGCCTGCTCTTCCCACATTTTAGATTATGTCTTTTTGTTTTTGAGATGGAGTCTCCCTCTGTCTCCCAGGCTGGAGTCCAGTGGTGCGATCTCGGTTCACTGCAACGTTCGCCTCCCGGGTTCAAGTGATTCTCCTACCTCAACCTCCTGAGTAGTTGGGATTACAGGCATGTGCCACAACGCCTGGCTGATTTTTGTATTTTTAGTAGAGATGGGGTTTCATCATGTTGGCCAGGCTGGTGTCAAACTCTTGACTTCAGATGATCCACCTGCCTTGGCCTCCGGAAGTGCTGGGATTACCGGCGTGAACCACCACACCCAGCCTAGATTACTTCTTTCGCATGGATTCCCAAAAGTGAGACTCCTAGGGCGAGGGCTGCACATATTTTAAAGGCTTTTGGTGCATCCCTGCAGTTGGTCCTGATGCCTCCTCCCTCTAGCAGCTTCTTAGCACGTCTTCCTGCTGCTGCTTCTGTTTTCTGCTTCCTGGACAGCATTAGCATTGGGGACTGGAGTTAAAAATACTTTATGCAAATTAGATGCATAAAATATAGTACCCTTTTATTTTAAGTATTTCATTAATTAAAACATTTTCCAAATGTTCATTAATACTTTGTGTTTACTCTTTTGCTAATTGTCAGCTGCTGTGGTTTGTCCACCTTAGAAAAACTAAGTTCATCCTGGTACGGTGGCTCATACCTGTAATCCCAACACTTTGGGAGGCCAAGGTGGGAGGATTGTTTTAGGACAGGAGTTTGAGACCAGCCTGGGCAACACAGTGAGACTACCCATCTTTACAAAAATAAAAAGTAAAAAATTAGCCAGGCATCGGTTTGTGGTCTCAGCTACTTGGGAGGCTGAGACAAGAGGATCACTTTAGCTCAGAAGTACGAGGCTGCAGTGAGCTATGACTGTACCACTGCACTCTAGTCTGGGCAGCAGGGTGAGACCTTGTCTCAAAAAAAATAGAGTTCCAAGGATTTTTCTGGTCTATTTATATGAGGCTTTATACATGAAGGTTATTGACCTGTGTGTTTATTGATGCTTTTTTTTTTTTGAGACAGAATCTTACTCTGTCACCTAGGTTGGAGTGCGATGGTGTGATCTTGGCTGATTACAACCTCCGCCTTCCGGGTTCAGATGATCTTTCTGCCTCTGCCACCTTGCCCTGCTAATTTTTATATTATTAATAGAGACGGGGTTTCACCATGTTGGCCAGGCTGGTCTCGAACTCTTGACCTCAAGTGATCTGCCCACCTCAGCTTCCCAAAGTGCTGGAATTACAGGCATGAGCCACCATGCCTTGTTTGTTTCTCTTTCATTTTGAAAGCTCTTCTTATAGGAACTCTGACCTCCATATTGTGATAGCTATTTGCCTCTGTTTTTTACCTGTAATGTCAAACACAGGGCTGCTTGATTCTGTTTACAGTCAGGCCCACATCCGTCAGCATCATTGGTATGGCCCCAGGCCCCGCTGACAGAGGCCTCTCTCTCTCGGGGTCCTATGTGGCTGCTATTCAAGGAGGGGAGGAAGAAGGGGTCTGTGAAACAGGAATAGAGTGAAAAATAGGACTACATAGAAACAGTAGACATTGTGCATATTGTTTATTTCAGTAATTTCTAAAGGAGCTTGAGGCTCTTAGGGAGGAATAAATGAGTCCCGAGCAGCTATAAGGCAAAAAATGAGAAAGCCTGAAAGAGCTGCTAGGCCGGCGCTGCAGTACGCCCGGAGTCCGCTAGGTGTCAGGGCAGAACTCTGCTGCCTGCGCTCTGCGGGGAGACAGGCTTCCACTGACTCCCATCCAAAGTCAACAGCGCGCTGCTCAAGAGAATATTCATTTTTGAGAAGAAACAAAAGGTCTTGATATGATAAAACACAAACACGGTTAAAAGTTTGTCCCCTAGCTCACAGACTGCAGAGACTTTTCCTATGCCTCCGGACAGGACTCACAAAGAATTCAGAACGTTTGTCTTGGCATTTCAGGGCACCTTCCATTAGGAAGCACTCGTGACTGTGCACAGGTTGGTAAAATCCTTTCTTTTCTCTTTGTGGCCAGCTCACAAGACGTCTACCCGCCTCTTCACCTTGGGCTGCCCTTTTCACCCCTGTCCCCATTCAGGTCCAGAATCCCCACCCCTCCCTGTGCAAGCCACGGCCTTGCACAACGTCCTCTGTCCTAGAAGTTACCTGGGGACCACACTTGGGTGAGGGGACACCCAATTCCTGAAGCCCCATTCTGGTCCCAGCTCACTCATTAGATGCCTGGTTGGTGTGTTTAAATCAGAGCGGCTGTTTCAGGCTCTGACGCCGACTATCCCTGGAGCTGCCTCCCCCTGGCCTCCCCCTGGGGCCTCTGTGAGGGTCCGGCTCGGCCGCCGTCTTTCTCTGGTCCACGCTCTGGCAGCACCGTGATGGAGAGCCTTGTCATCTCCACCGTAAAGGCTTGCTGGGTAACGGGATTGTGTGCAATGTCCGCGGGGCTGGACTCACCCCTCTTCTTTGTCAGGGAGGCCACACGACAGCTTAGGGGAACAAGTGGCCTTTCTGCTCCCACCTGCAGCGCACCCACGTCGAGCAGTCACAGAAGTGTGTGTGTGCGTCTGTGCGCGTGCATGTGTGAAGTCAGTCCAGGAACGCTGGGGTGACAGAGCTTATCTTAGGCATTGTGGGCTGCTGTAACAAAATACCGCAGCGTGGGACTTCGGCAGCAGACATTGGCTTCTCACAGTCTGGAGGCTGGCAGTGGGAGATGAGGGTGCAGTCCTCGTGCCGGGTTCTGGGGAGGGCCCCTGCCCATGGCAGACTGCAGACGTGTCTGTCCGCACACGGCGGGGAGCAGAGAGAACAGCTCTGTCTCGCTGCTTGTGAGGCACGAATGCCACCATGAGCACTCCACCCTCAGGACCTCGTCACCTCCCAAAGGCCCCCTCCAAATACCATCACCCTAAGTGGGACTTAGGGTTTCGGCATATGGGTTTTGTTGGGGCATAAATAGACAGCAGAATTCACATTCATAAAGCAAGCACATGGTGGCGGGGGCGGAGGTGCCGGGGTCCTCCAGCCCTCCACCAAGTCCTGGAAGTGTTTTGGGAAGCCCACGGGCAATGAATCAGGGGGCTTAGTTCTTAGGTGGGGGGCTCTCCACCTGCCTTTACGCATACCAAAACCACTTTTGTATCAAGCTTTTGACAGTAGCTTAATGAATACGATTAATGATTGAATTAATTAGGCAAATTTTCATTCAAACGATCATTTTTTGAAGTGAAGGAGAGATCCACTTTCACCATGAATTGCGTGTAAATCAGGACATTGGCCTCTGGAATTATTTTGGAATTTTTTAGCCTCGCACCTCTCACAGAAATGATCTTTTCGTTTTAAGGAACAGGGAAGATGTGAACACCTATAGTGGGAATTGCTGTGGGCTGAATGTGGCCCCAGAGGTGGGTGTGTCTGTGTGATGTAGTGCAGTGTGTGTGGTGTGGTGTGTGTGGGTCATGACCCAGTTCTTCTCAGAGCCCTTCCCTTCTGAGCTTGCTTTGCAAATCTGAAAATGGAAATGAGAATACGTGTTCTGTGTCCAGCACAGCACAGTTGTGAAGATCAGTAAGATAATCTGTGTGGAAGTGCTATATAAACAAGCAGCTGTAGTTTATATACGCTGCGAACGTCATCTGAACGTTAGTCACTGTTTGGCAACATCCCATCCCAGTTTACATCTTCAATTTCCTTTGTGCTTTTTATTTCAAAGGCCGGGGTGGGAAGCATATCAGTCAGAGAACACATCCACTTCCCACTCCCCCCTCCTTTGTCTTTTCCTCATTAGGAGACCCTGGATTTGCCTCCTCATGTTTACTAAGGGGTCGGTAAAGGGATCTGTTCATTTTGTGGCTTCCTCCTCTCCTCTTTAAAGCTAGGAAGTCACTTCAGTGAAGAAATGAATTATGCATCAGTGTGTCAGGGCTAAGGAGAGAGTAAGGGGGTCAGCTCCACACCCTGAGGGGCTTGAGGATTATTTGGAAATTTAGTGTGGAAGTTATTGGGCTGGATAGGATAAGGGAGGGAGGAAGGTAAGATTTTGGGGTATGTGTGTGTCATGTAAGGTGCATGTGAGTGGTGTGTGTGTATTTATGTGTGTGGTGTAGTGTGTGTGAAATATGGTATGGTGTGTGTTTGTGGTGTGGTATGTGTGGTGTGAGTGTGGTGTGGTGTGTGTAATCTGTGTGTGATATGGTGTGTCCGTGGTGTGGTATGTATGGTGTATGTGCGATGTATGTGGTGTGTGTATGATATGGTGTGGTGTGTGTATGTGTGTGTTGTGTGTTGTGTGTGGCATAGTGTGGCGTCTGTGTGTGGTGTGTGTATATGGTGTGAGGTGATGTATATGTGTGATATGGTTTGATGTGTGTGTTGTATGTGGTATGGTGTGTATGTGATGGAGTGTGGTATTTGATTTGTACGTGTATGATGTAGTGTGTGTGATGTGGTATGTCGTGGTGTGTCTGCAAATGACATGGTGTGGTGTCTATGTGTGATGTGTGATGAGGGTGTAGTGTGTGTGTGGTGTGATTTGTGTGTGGCATGTGTGATGTGGTGTGTGTGGTGTGTAGTGATATGCTATGATGTGGTGTATGTGTGTGAGGTGTGGTGTGTCTATGTGATATGGTATGTGCGTGGTCATGTGTGATGTGGTATGGTGTGGTGCGTGTGGTGATGCAATATGGTGTGATGTGTGGGATACAGTGTGATGTGTGTTTTCGTGCTGTGGTGTGTGTGTGTGTGAGATGTGATGTCGTGTGTCTGCTATGGTATGTGTGTGGTATGTGTGTGATATGGTCTGGTGTGTGTGTGGTGTGGTATGTGTGGTGTGGTGTGTGGTGTGAGTGTGGTGTGTGATGTGGTGTGATGTGGTATGTGGATATGTGTGTGTGTGATGTGGGATGGCGTGGTATGTGTGTGATGTGGTATGTGTGTGGTGTGTGTGTGATGTGGTATGTGTGTAGTGTGTGTGTGACGTGTGGTGTGCGTGTGATGTGGTATGTGTGTAGTGTGTGTGTGATGTGGTGTGGTGTGTGATGTGTGTGTGGTGTGGTGTGTGATGTGGTATGTGTGTGATGTGTGTGTGGTGTGGTGTGCGATGTGGTATGTGTGTAATGTGTGTGTGATGTGTGATATGTGTGTGATGTGGTATATGTGTAGTGTGTGTGTGATGTGGTGTGGTGTGTGTGTGGTGTGTGTGTGATGTGGTGTGGGGTGTGTGTGTGGTGTGTTATGTGTGTGATGTGGTATGTATGGTGTGTGTATGTGTGTGATGTGCTGTGGTGTGTATGTGGTGTGGTGTGTGTAGTGTGTGTGTGGTGTGGTGTGTGTGTGATGTATGTGTGTGATGTGGTATGTGTGGTATGTGTATGTGTGTGATGTGGTATTTGTGTGGTGTGTGTGTGTGATGTGGTCTGGTGTGGGGTGTGTGTGTGATGTGGTATGTGTGGTGTGTGTGTGATATGTAGTCTGGTGTGGCGTATGTGTGTGATGTGGTCTGGTGTGGTGTGTGTGTGATGTGGTATGTGTGTTTTGTATGTGATGTGATGTGTGTGGTGTGTGTTTTGTGGTCTGGTGTGGTGTGTGTGTGATGTGGTGTGTGTATGTGTGATGTGGCATGGTGTGGTGTGTGAGTGTGATGTGGTGTGTGTATGATGTGGTGTGTGTCTGTGATGTGATGTGCATGTGTGATATGGATGTGTGTGTGATGTGGTATGGCCTGGTGTGGTGTGTGTGTGTAATGTGGTCTGGCGTGGTGTGTGTGTGTGATGAGGTATGTGTGCGTTGTATGTGTGATGTGTTGTGTGTGTGATGTGGCATAGTGTGGTGTGTGTGTGATGGGTGTGTGTGATGTGGCATGGTGTGGTGTGTGTGTGATGTGGTGTGTGTGTGTGATGTGGTGTATGTGTGTGATGTGGTGTGTGTGTGATGTGGTGTGTGTGTAGTGTGTGTGTGATGTGGTGTATGTGTGTGATGTGGTGTGTGTGTGATGTGGTGTGTGTGTAGTGTGTGTGTGTGATGTGGTATGGCCTGGTGGGTTTGTGTGTGATGTGGTCTGGTGTGGTGTGTGTGTGTGATGTGGCATGGTGTGGTGTGTGTGTGATGTGGTGTGTGTGTGTGTGATGTGGTGTGTATATGATGTGTTGTGTGTGTGATGTGGCATGGTGTGGTGTGTGTGTGATGTGGTGTGTGTGTGTGTGTGTGTGGCGTGGTGTGTATATGATGTGGTGTGTGTGTGATGTGTGTGTGTGATGTGGTGTGCGTGTAGTATGTGTGTGTGATGTGATATGGCCTGGTGGTTTTGTGTGTGATGTGTTCTGGTGTGGTGTGTGTGTGATGTGGTATGGTGGTGTGATGTGTGTGATGTGTGTGCATGGGTGCCTGGTGTGGCGTTCTGTGAGCATGTAGTGTCAGTGGAAATGATCGTATGTTTCCCGGGGACGAGGTCCTCAAGGCTTGGATTCCTAGATTCCACCACCAGCAGGGGCTCTGATAATGCCAGGTCCCTGTCACCCCAGCCACGGCAGCATGGCCCTTTGTGGCCACTGGACTTAACACAGTGCTTTGGCAACGCTGGTTGTATACTAAGCACAATTCAGTGTTAGGTGTCCTGTAAACACAGGGTGGCCCCGAGGGAAGATGGCCCCGTTTTCTGTGGGCATCAGGAAGGAGCTGGGCCGTGGACGGGAGTATGGGTGGGGCTGCTCCTCGGGTGGAAGGGCGTGTGGAACAGTGCAGACGATGTGCAGAGCATGAGCGAGCCTGTGTCTGCGTGGCTGAGGTGAGTCCTGCCGTGGGCCGGTGCTCTCGAGGGTAGCAGCGAGCTGCTGAGAAGTGTGTGAGGAGATGTAGGGGCCTGATGGACTGGGAAGGTGAAGGGTGGTGTGGGGCCACCGAGGCTGGCTGCAGTGGGGAAGGGCTTGGCAGCTGCCAACTTGCCGACTTATACACGTGGGATGGTCGAAGCCATGGGGACAGGGTCTTGCCTGACTCTGAGGTTAAGCAAATGTTATATCCCAGCTCAGAATGATGTGTTATCAAAACACACTTAAATTACTCCATTGCTTTACTATTTAATTTATATTTGTTTAATCCATGTTCTAAATCTCTTGGCTCTTCACTGGTAAGCTTCCAGCAGACAGAAACCATTTGTCCCGGGGTTTCGTGCAGCATTGAACAGAGAGCCCTGTGTAGGATCACAACCTCCTTTTCATCCCGACTTGAGCACTCATTTGGGTAAATGCAGTTGATTTCTGAAATGTTTGGTAAAATACCGTGGTTGGTTGGGTAATTTTCTGTGGCCAAAAAGATCATCTCTTAGGCTCCACCTAGGTTACTAATATCCTTATGAAAATGCATGAGAATTTCCTATGCAGCTGTTAATTTTTAATCAAAATACTTTGTCTGTTTTTAATTTTGTTATTGAAAATAGATGAAGCAGTTAGAACCTTTTGGGGCCTAATTGCTTGCCAAATATAACTTCACTTCCAAACTGAAATGGTCTTGGAGCTGTACTGCTGCAAACATGTTTGCAACCAGTTAGCTATATTTATTTTTAGCTTTTAAAACAGCCAAATAGTTTGCCCTCAATTTTCGGAGGAAAAAAAATCCTTCTGGGCTAAAGCCTTGTGTGCCAAGCATCTCTATGCTGGTCCCTTCCCATCTGAACCCAAATAGTGGAAAACAAAGGTTTCTAGTGATTCACTCTTAATAACAGTTTGGCTGGTGTCAGTGCTCATTAAATGCCAGGTTCTTAAATTATAACTAAGGATGTAGTTACAGGCTGAGTAGCTTTAGTCAAGCACATGAAAGCAGGAGGCATTACCACACTGTAAGCAATTAGGTGGGGGCAGGGCGGAGCCCGCTGGGGTCAGAGCCTGAGATGAGCTTTCTGATGCGAGATTCTGTGGCTTTGGGTTGACCTTGGATGTGGGAACTTGAGCCAAAGAAATGATCAATCTGATTTCAGGTCTGGTTGAGTAGAGGAAAAGGGGCCTATGTCCTAAGCCCTGCGTTCTAGACATGCTGTCTCCTTTAATCTGATATAACTGGCAGGTACCAGTACTCTCTCCTCGTTGGACCGTGAGGCCCCGCAGGCTGAGGGGCAAGTCACCTGCCCGGGGGTCGCAGCTTCGGGCAGCGGCAGTGCTGGGACTCGAACTTGGCCCGCCTAGCCGCAGGGCTCCCGCCCTGCTGTCTGTATAAAGCAGTAGTTTGATAAGTTTTTGAAAAGTTTTGCTATGCTTTGAATGGAGATGGATTTAATCTAGTTGGTTGTAGAGTTAGCAAAGTAGGTGTGTATTTATTTTTAAACAACTCAAAACTTTGCCTTTGTCATGGCCAAGTGGAAACGGACATTGACCTTCAGCCTGTGGGTCTGCGTGCATTTACCCAATTTCAGATTCTTGCTATGTTAAGTCACAGGCCAGCTCTCCCTGGTTTCACCCAGTGTGGCCAGCACAGGTCACCCCTGGACGCCCTGCTGCTGGAAGCAGATCACAGGGACATCCTCTCTCTTCATGTCCTGGAGTGGCATTTATTTCTGGCTGTACCAGAAAATCTCCAGAACGAAACTGTGACCAGAACCAGGGAGCAAGCAGCCCCATTTTGATGTAGTTGGATGCTGGATGAGTTTGCAAGTGCGAACGGGCTGCGGAAATTCGCCGGTGGTGTGCCATCTTCCCTTCCTTACCCTTCCGGCCCTGTACACTGTTTTACTCATGAAATCTACAGCCTTGTCAATCTCTCTGGGGAAACTTCAGGGAAGAAGGGGTCATGCTACATTCTGGTAGAGTAAGAGCATGGGCTTGAGCATCTAATGCTCCTGCAGGCTTTGAATTCTAACTCGATGGCTTCCTGGCCATGTGACTTGGGCAGCTCCTCTGAGCCTTTGTTTTCTCATCTGTAGAAGGTAATAATCGTAACCCCTGCCTCCTAGGATTGCTGTGAAAAAGAAAATGTTTGTAAGGGTCTAAAGATAGCATCCGGTACTTATAATTCAGTGTGATTATACATTATTTAGTTTTAAAATTTTGGGGTATTACCCATCCTTGAGGCCAGGCCGGCATGCTTATTTCTTGAAGGCATTGTATGCAGAGGACAAGGAAGCTAGTCCTTTGGGGTTTTAATGCTGCTGCTGGCTTCTTCCGGGACTAAAAGGAACTCCTTTTCTCCACTGGTGCCCACCTGTAGCATCTGTCACATTCATCCCGTCTGGGGTTAGGGGCTGTGTGAGAGTAAGTCACTATCCTGGAATGGCCCTGCGGGGTGGCTCCACGCTTTCCTATGTCCAGTCCCTGGACACCAGAAGGAAAACTTCCAAGAGGTTCTCACCAAATGCGGGGGAACTGGGACCCCACAGAGCCAGGTCCTGCCGTGCTAGGGAGACCTCTGAGGCCCAGCACTGAGGAACGGAGCAATGTGTACCTTCTGGAGGGTGCCTTTGGGCTGGAGAGCAGGGGTTCAGGTGACAGAGGAATACCGGTGTTTGCAGAAAGCTGGGACCCATGCCCACCTGGGACCCTGGGCTGGTGTGACCACAGAACCCTGCCCGGGCTGCCTGAGGGACCTCGTCTCTGCGTTTGCATGAGGGCTGCAGTTCTTGGAGGAGGAATCCTCAGAGCCTTCCAAGCTGCTGAGCCTGGGCTCTCTGCGGCAGGGCAGAGGCTCAAAGGAAGGCCAGGCGTAGTGACTGAAGCACACCTGTCTGCTCCTCACATGCAGAGTGTTTAACTATTGCTGAGAAGGTGTTTCAGGGCATTATTATTCTTGCTACCAGCAGAGCTGGGATGAGCTAGCCCTCTGCAGGCACTACGTTCTGGGCAGTGTGCTAACTGCCATGTACGTGTATGATGACATGGATGTATATAGTCTCATTGAATCCCACGAGGAAGACATTTCAAGCCCCATTTTCTAGTAAGGAGGACTGAAGCAGAGGAAAGGGCAGAGACGATGGTGCCAGTCCAGGTCTGCACAGCGGACAGCTGGTGAAGCCAACTCCAGGTGCGGCTTCCCCAAAGTCCCGGCTCTGAAACGCTAATGCCAGGTGGCTAGGGCCTTTTAGAAGAAGGTGTTAGCAAGAGGGTGAGAGGAAGCACCTGCTGTTATTGTGTGTGAGGTCTGGGTTTAGCTTCTCAATCTTGGTTTTTTCACGGGGTGTCTGTGAGGAGGGATGTTTTCATATTTATATTGTATAAATAAGCATTGTTGGACATTTATTACAAATAAAACTCTGGTTTTCTTTCTTTTCCTTCTTTCTCTTCTGTTGAAAATGAAAGAAGAAAATGCCTAAAGACAAAGATTTCCTCTTAGCAGGTTCCACTGAGATTACCTGACACCTGTAATATAAGTGAGGAACTGAACTGCATTCTCAGTCACCTCTGTGTGTGTGTGTGTGTGTGTGTGTGTGTGTGTGTGGTGTATGCATGTGTGTGTATGTTGACATTTATGTGCGTGTATGTTGACATTTGTGTGTGTGTGTGTGCGTGTGATTTAATGTTTGAGTTGTTGCCCTGCCCCTTTGATGGGTCATGTTTACTGAGGTTGTTAATAAAATGTCTAAATATTTGTCATGTAATAAAGCTGAACCCAAATGCATGAAACTAAAATGTTGTAATATAGTGGAAGTCTGGGACAGAGAAACAGTCAACGAGAAAGAAAATAGCTAGAGTTCAAAATGACAAAACAGGCACTCAGGAGAAGAATAACGCTTTGAAAGAGTATGGGAGAAGCAATTTTAAAACCACTATGGTACTCCTGGTCCCATCCCAAACCTCCCTGTGTCTCTGCACTGCCTCTGCTGAGCACGACACCTTTGGACTATTAATCTCTCTGTTCCCTTTTTCTATACAAAGTGGTCCCCTGCCACTATATGAGACTGACTTCTATGAATGTAGGATCTTTCATCTGAAAGCAAAAAATTCATCTGAACAAGACAGGTTTGGACGAAAGGAGAGGCAGGGGGCCCTTTCAACCTTCCTGCTTATAATTTATGACATCATAGTCTTATTTTGCAAATGCAAGTCTTATGCTGTCTCAGAAACCTCAAGGAAGAGACCATAATTAGGCTTCAGTTTCTGGTTAGGACCCTCCAAAGCCTGAAAACCAGGACGAATTCCTGAGACTACCACAGCAACGTTTGCTGTTCTCCCAGAACCACCCTTGCCCTGTGCTCCGCCCTGCCTGTTGCTCTGTCCTCACCCCTTCTGATGGCCTCCTTGTAGGTGGGACTGAGCTCCCGTAGCCAAGCCAGACCCCACCGCCTTCTTGTGGAGGGCTGTTTTGCCACAGCTTCATTCTCCTTGGTAAAATATCAGTTTCCATGTTGATATCACAGTGCCTATTGTACAAGAGCCTACTGAACACTTCTACTCGAATTCTTTCCCCTGCCCCGACTTTGGGCATGTCTGAGTTCTAACTTCATCGTTCCTGCAAGCTTTTAGGGCTGCAGGGTGTGAAGGATCTTCCCGTGGCTTCCCCTGGGTGCTGCATGCAGCGGCTGGCTGGGCTCTGGGCTCAGGCTCACTCCAGCATTCACTCTCCCTTGGCCAGTGTTCACCTCCAGGTGCTGTCCATGGGAGGGGCAGGGACCAGGTCACTGATGATCCTGGGACTCCCCTAGAGGACCTGCCGCCCTGCAGTGCGAGCAGCTCGGAGGCGCTGTCACCAGGCCGCAGGCCCACTCTGCACCACATTCTGCGCTTGGGAAGGGATTATGAACCTATTGTTTATTTCTGGGCCATTGAAAAATGTGAATTTTTTTTTTCAGGAAGGCCTTGGCATCTCTTATTTTGACTACGTGGGCAAATTAATTTTTCTCTTTTGTACTACACTTTGATTTTAAGTGAAGGCCTTAATGAGAGCTGGCAGTCTGGGTCTTTGCCATGTGAGCCTTGAGAAATAGACACACATTTTTCAGGGATGTAATCAAGAAGACTTTAGTTACATGCACGATTAATGCTAGGAATAAAAAACCATGCAGAAAACAATTAATAAATCTGCTAATTGCTTTGGGTGACGGGTTTAATGAGATCTTTTTAGCCTCGACTTATTTTATTTACATTTGACTTACTTACATTTCAGTCTTTAGCCAAAGCGAAACTGAAAAACAACTCGCTGCAAAGATGGAGAGGACTAAGAAAACTATTTTTTTTTTTAAAAATTAGGCTTTAAAAAACCTTTTGCATTAAAAGAGAACTTTTAATGCATAAGAGTTTATGTTTTGCTTTGATCCAAATAAACTACTGACAATTTTTAAAAAATAGAAAGTGGTTATTACATTTTATGTTCATAATAAAGGATTCAAAGGCTGCCAATGAACAGAGAATTAACTAGGTCAAACCAGAAAAGCAGTCACATGGCTCTGCTTCCCAAGGTCCAGGAAATTTGAGAGAACCACTTATAACAACTTTCCATTTTGTGGTCTTTCGACTTAACCTTAAATTACAATTCACAATAACATGGAGACTAAAGGAGGGGGAGAGTGAGGAGGAGGAGAAGGGGATAAATTAAGAATAACAACCACCATTTTCTTGCAGTTCATGCTATCAAAACAGTTTTACTAACAGTCCGAAATACCAAGATTTGAAAAACTATTGTTTTTAAATATTTCTCAAAATATGCTTTACTTGATAGATTTAATGATCATGGGGATATCAGTTTCCCATTGCTATTGTAACAAATTACCACAGACCTAGTGTCTTAAAGCAGAACAAGTTTATTAGCTTACATTTCTGTGCACCAGAAGGCTGACATGGGTCTTACTCGGCTAAAATGAAGACATAGCCCAGACTGCGTTCCTCTCCACAGGCTTGAGGGGAGGGCCCAGGGCTCTTCCAGCTTCGAGTGGCTGTCCGAATTCCTTGACTCATCGCCTCACCTGGATAGGCTCTTCTGCTCCCCCTTCCCACATTTAAGGACCTGTGATCACATCGGACAACCCAGTAGTTCAAGACAATCTCCCTTCTTAAGGCCAGCTGATTCGCACCCTTAATTCCATCTGCCACCTCCATTCCCCATGGCCATATAATGTCACATATTTGTGGGTTCTGGGAATCAGGGTACTGAACATCTTTAGAGACATTATTCTGCCTCCCTCATGTGGTATTGCTTAGGCTTTCAATATGGTCTGTAGTTTAGAATAGAAATGCTAAAGGTAAAACACACTTACCCAAAGCCTTTAGGTATTTATTCCTTTCTCAGGATTTTACATGACATATGTGCTTATGATGTTTTGATAGAAATAGGTTATTTCAGAGGTTTCTCACCTCTGAACCAGAAGAGCCATTCTGTCCTGGTGGGTTTACAGAGTAAGGTGAACGTTATTTCTCATTCCCCCTGATTAGAGAGTTAGACGTAATCAGAGGCCCTAGAGAAACTCATCCTGGAACTGCAGGCTCCTCTCCAGGGGCATGAGGCAGACAAGAGCTGGACTCCAGGCAGGGCAGAAACACACCTCACCTGACAAGTTATTTTGTGGACATCAAGAAAGTCACTCAAAAGTTTATATGAAAAGGTAAAAGACCTAGGGTAGTTAACACAATATTGAAGAAGAGCAGATTCAGAGGACTGATACTACTTCATTTCAAGATTTACTATAGAGCTATAGTAATCAAGTGGCAGTGGTATGGCCAAGGAATAGACAAATAGAACGGTAGAATAGAATAGAAAGCCCAAAATCAGACCCACACAAATTTAGTCAACCGATCATTGACAAAGGAGCAAAGGCAATTCAATAGTGAAGACAGAAGTCTTTTCAACAGATGTTGCCAGAACAACTGGACGTCCACATGCAGAAAATGAGTCTAGACACAGGTCTTACACCTTTCGCAAAAACTAACTCCAAATGAATTATGGACCTAAATGTAAGATGCAAAACTATAAAATTAGAGAACATAGGAGAAAATTTAAATGACCTTAGGTTTGGTAATGACCATTTAAATGCGACACCAAAAGCATGCTCAATGAAGTGATCTCATTGATATTCATAAGACTGTTCAGAGTTTCTATTTCATCTGAAGTCGGCTTTGGCAAATGTTTCATTTCCTACGAAATGAATTACTCTCAAACTTAGTAGCTTTCAATAGTCACTTTCATTGCATTTATTGATTCTGTAAATCAGAATCCTGGCAAGGCACCATGGAAATAGCTTGTTTCTGTTTCATGATGTCTGGAGTTTTCTCTTGGCAGACTCCATGGCCAGAGGTTGGAGTCATCTGGCCAGAGGTTGGAGTCATCTGAAGGCATCTTTACTCACATATCTGATGATTGATGCTGGCTGTCAGCTGAGATTTCAGCCTTGGCTTCTAGAGAGCATGGTGGCTCAGAGTAGACTATTTTTTTTTTTTGAGACAGAGTCTCACTCTGTCACCCAGGCTGGAGTGCAATGGCACGGTCTCGGCTCACTGCAACCTCCGCCTCCTGGGTTCAAGCAATTCTCCTGCCTGAGCCTCCTGAGTAGCTGGGATTACAGGCATCCACCACCACGCCTGGCTAATTTTTATATTTTTAGTAGAGACGGGGTTTCACCACTTTGGCTAGGCTAGTCTTGAACTCCTGGCCTCATGATCCACCCTCCTCTATCTCCCAAAGTGCTGGGATTACAGGTGTGAGCCACCACGCCTGGCCTCAGAGTAGATGTCTTAAAAAGTGGCTCAGATTTCCAAAAGCAAGTGTCCCAGTGAACAAAATAAAAACTTCACTACTTTTTATGGTTTATCTTTGGAAGTTACACAATATCATTTCCCAGGAGTTATATGATTATATGCAAGTAATTAAAATCGGCTGAGATTTATGGGGAAACATAACAGTAGGTCATATTTTTCCAGAAATTTGTCCATTTTGTTATTTTAAAATTTATTGGTATAAAGTTACTGTTAGAATTATGTTATCTTAATTTGTTCACCAGCTGTAGAAAAAAATTATGTTTATCTTTTAAATTTCTGCTCAAATTATAACTATCTGCATTTATGTTATGTATTTGTGTCTTTTTTCTTAAAGTCAAGAAATTTGTAATTCTTTTTTAAACAAACTTACGGATTTGTTGATTCTACCATAATTTGCTTTCTATTTTGTTGCTTTCTGCTCCTTTTTTTTTTTTTTTTAACTCCTTTGGGTTCATTATGTTTTTCCTATTTTTAAATAAATTAAAAATTATTTTCTAGTGACAGGGTTTTGCTCTGTTACCCAGGTTGAAGTGTGGTGGTATGATCATAGCTTACCGTAACGTCAAACTCTTGGGCTCAGTAATTCTCTTGCCTCAGCCTCCTGAGTAGCTAGGACTGCAGGCACATGCCACCACACCTGGCTAATTTAAAATTTTTACTGTAGAGATAGGCTCTTACTACATTGTCCAGGCTGGTCTCAAATTTCTGCGCTCAAGTGATCCTTCTGCCTTGGCCTCCCAAAGTGTTGGGATTACAGGTGTTAGCCACCATTCTCACTCTTGTTTTTCCTATTTTTTCTCACTTTTGGCTATATACATAATTCTTGGTTGACTATTATTTTCTCTTAACACATTGCAGTTATTCCACTTATCTTCTGGTCTCCATTGTTGTTGAAAAGTTTGCCTTTTAAAATTTCAGCTGCCCTTCCTTTTAAGTGATATAGCCCTTCTTGCTCTATACATTCATGGTGTTCTCAATTTTGGTGCTCTCCAGTTTCTCTGTGAGTGATCACTTTATTAGGTTTTCTCAGGATGTGTAGTGCTTCTTGGGTCCATGAATTCATAGTTAATGTAATTTCTGGAAAATCTGCAGCCAACCATTATACCATCAAAATTCTCTCACTTTTCTCTTTTGGGCGTCACTTAGTAGGTATTAGATCTTCTCATCTTCTATATGTCTTTAGCTCCTTTTCATATTTTAATTTCTTTTTCTCTCTTTGCTACATTTTAAATTCTTTGAATGTGTCTTCCAGTTCATTAATTCTCTTGTCAACTGTGTCTAATCTCAAAATTTAGCCCAGTTATTTGAGATTTCAAATCCGACAATTACACATTTTATTCCTGGAGGTTAGTATTTAAAAATTCTGTCTGTGCCTTATTAATAGTTTATTTTTATATACTCATTTTTATAATTTCATCCTTCATTTCCTTAAATATTTCATGTAAGTTTCTTTAGTATGTTGTATCTCTTGCTGAGTAGCTAGACTTCTGGTGTGTTTGGTAATACACTGAACATATCAGTGGGTTTCCAGGGAAGCAACAAGCCTGACCTGGCAAAGCTTTCTGCCCAGAAGAATTTATTTTTACTTCTATGAATAGCTTGGGGACATCCCTACTTATGGTCTACTTCAGCCTTTCCTGAAGGTTTTGTGTTAGAGTGGATATTTCAAACTTGGCTTCCTCTTCAATGCCCTTCTGTAGGTTAATATTCCTGTAACTGTTTAGCCGTATAACCAAGGACTCACGGTAGTTAACGTCCACTGTGGGTCCATGCTGCTTAATTCCCACATTGACTCTGCCCTCTGCTGTTCTGCTCATGCTCCCTGGTGTTCTTGCTGCAACAATTCCACCTGCCAAATCCTTAACTCTTGTCTACTCCAGCCCTACCCTCTCCACTCTTCCTCACAACAAGCTCTGGCTCTAGGTCTCATTTGTTGTTGTCATTGTTTTTAAGTTGTTTTTGAAGATCTCCTCTACATTTTAGAAGAGTAGAAACACCTCAAATAGTGTCATACCTGTTTCTGTGGACTAGTTGTGGATAGAAAATTTCCCTAGCACACCTAGCTACTCATGAGACCAGAAATAAATAGAGACCTACTCTGTTTTCAGTGTTGGGTTTAAAATTTTTCTGAATAGAATTTCCACTTGCCAAGAAAATTAAAAGGTATGGAATTGAGCACATCCTCTTTATCAAAATCAAAAGGAAGGGACTTAGAGATTTCTCGTCGTGCACAGAATTTGTCTTTCATGGAAACTCCATAGATGGGCCTTGGCTGGTGGAAAAGAATTCTAATGCCTTGTCTAGACTTAGTGGAAATAGACTGTGATTAACTAGCACTGTCCTCTAAAGATACAGGAAGGTGGAATGACAGCACATGAACTTCATAGCTCATCCTTGAATATTATTTAGACCAGACTAATGGATTTCACAAATGAGAGAAATGAATTCAGCTCAATTATTTGACCTGCCCAAGGCCACATAGTGAAAGTGGCTACTAAGATGACTAAGATGAAGGTTTTAAAACTCAGTGAAGTGCATGTTCCTCTATGCTACACATCACACAAGAGTTCTTCTTCCCGTTTCCCTATATTTGTCAGTGATACTGCTGATCATCCAGGAATTCCTGGTCAAAACCTAGAAATTTTGCTGTTCATTCCAGTCTTTCATTCTCCAACAGATGAATCCGTTGCTTTAATCTTTGAAATAAATCACAGCTTTCCTTTTCTTTCCTGTCTTGTTGCATCACCGTAGTCAGGGATGTCATCAACTCAACTTAAGTTTCTGTGAACGTTGTTTCTCTCACTGTCTCCACACTCGTTCTAACCATTGTGAAACATGGAAGGTAGCCGGGCACGGTGGCTCACGCCTGGAATCCCAGCACTTTGGGAGGCCGAGGCGGCTGCATCACCTGAGGTTAGGAGTTCGAGACTAGTCTGGCTAACATGGTGAAACCCCATTTCTACTAAAAATACAAAAATTAGCTGGGCGTGGTGGCATGTGCCTGTAATCCCAGCTACTTCAGAGGCTGAGGCAGGAGAATCGCTTGAACCTGGGAGGTGGAGGTTGCAGTGAGCCAAGATGGTGCCACTGCACTCCAGCCTGGGTGACTCTGCCTCCAAATAAAAAAAATGGAAGGTTTTATGTTGTTAAATTTTAAAGCTGTGTTTCACGTTTTTCCACAAAAGCAGCCCATTTAAACGGTGAGCCTTGCAATTTTCTGATTCCATCACCCAGAGCCTTGGCTGTCACATTCAGAGCTTTTCTCTCATGGCTCCTAATGTCTGGTGTTTTGTCAGTGAGGCTGCATGGTGGCCAGTGTCAGTGGCATAAAAAGGCGGCAGGGTTAGTGGCAGTGGAAGCAGAATGACCTGTGCTGTCGGGTCAATTGTAGATGATGATAATAGAATGAGCTACTCCTTTAAAGAAGGAGTTTAGGGTCTAGAACTAAATTTATAGCCTTTTTTTTTTTTAATATGGATGTATGAGCAGATTTTCCCATTTCCCAGTTCAAGTGACCCGCCCACACGTTTTGAGTAGCAACAGGAAATGTGAGATTCCAGTTATTTTACTCCCACTCTTTTCCTTGTCTTTCTGGGGAAAAATAGTAATATATATTACTGTATAGTAATATATGTATTTTAAACAAGAAAGAAGATAACAAGGTTAATAATGTAGGAATGAGTGGTGTAGTGGTCTCAAAAACAACCAAGAAGTCACATATTATCTGCAAAGGAAAAAAAAATAGATCAGTGTGTAGTTAAACTCTTTGGAAACGTTGCTTTAAATGAGACCCAAGTGGGCTTAGGAATCAGACATGAAATGCTGCTGATTTGGAAGAATATGAAGAGATCAGGGATTGGTGTTTTTGGTTACAAGAAATAAAGTTGCATTCCCAGATTTCTCCTGCCACACATGGTTTGAAAGCACATTTTAGAGAGAGCAAGACAAGTCTCCAATGACTAAATCTGCTTACGTCTAAGGCACGGTGAAATCCTCTCAACTGCAACTCCAGGGGAATGTCCCAGGAGTGCATTGCTTTTCTTTCCCTTCGGTGTCCCAGCACCACGTCTTGGCCTAGGAAACCCCTGGCCCACTGGCCTGGCTCCTGGCCATGCCATGCTGTGCATCTCTGTGGCTCTGTCCCTGCCCCCATTTCTCCTTAACCTATGGAGCTTGGTGTTTGCATTCTGTGGCCAACTGTGGCTCAACTCTTCCCCAGGGTGTGGACTATTCCTGATTTAATAGTGAGTTCATAGAGCAGCTCAGCTTGGCTTGTTTGTCCTGCCTGAGATGACGCTCAGCACACAGTGGGCTCCACTGCAGGGTCCTGGGGTGCTCTGTGGCTCCAAGCGATACTTCACACCACCATAAACACCATCCTCCCATGTAAAGTTCAGTTGGAGTCTTTGGTTGCCAGGGAATGCTATTTAATGAGGGTAAAGAGTGCTTGAACACATCTACAGCTTGGCAGCCCTACTACTTCTTGTAAGCTACCATATTCATTGGAGAAAAAATTCCTCCACAGGCTACTTTTTAATGGGACAAGTTTACTTAAGAGCTGAGAGGAGATGGTGCCAGTAGTCTTGTTTTGTTCCCGTCCAATATTAGCCTTGTCAAAAGACTTATAGAGTTTCCTGGGTATTTCTGTATTACATTCCATATAAAGCTCTCTTGAGGAGCCAAGAATTTTGGCTGGAGTGCATAGATGGCTCATTATATGGGCATGTGTGCAAGTGTGTTTGTTTTTGAGTTTTAGAGGTAGCCCTACAAAAAGGCAATACAATAATGATGAAGTTCTTGTTATTTCCTTCTTATTGTTCATAAAATTCATCAACCTCCTTGCTGGTGGAAGTGCAGTCTCTTACTAAAGTCTGGATGTCTTATTAGGTTTGCATTAAGTAGAACGACGAAACACATGTTACACTCAATACCATTTTAATTAATACACGCCTTTTAGTTAGAGTGGGTAATATACATTTGAACTGCATTAAAAATTATTTTTCTCATGATACATTTTAGAAGGAACTATGCCTTTTAAATGAATGCCTTTTAAATGAATGCCTATCAGCTGGTTATCTCTCCCATGAATTCCTGAAAGGTGCTGAGAGGTTATGCATGAGTCTAACTTTTCAAGCACTCTTTATAAAAGACTGTGTAGATTTGCTTCTCTCTGGTTGAGGACTGGCGCTGGCTCTCTGGGAGCATGATGAATGCAGTGGTTCCTCCTAGTTTCGGTCCTGGGACCTACCGCTTTGCCCAGGTCTTCAACTGGTCTTGGTTTGTTTTCCATGTTGATCATCTGTATGACTGGATCTGAGTATATACGCTAATGTTGGGACCCCAACACCTTGGGAGTCCGAGGTGGGTGGATCCCTTGAGGCCAGGAGTTCAAGACAAGCCTGGCCAACATGGTGAAACCCCGTTCTACTAAAAACACAAAAAAGTTAGCTGGGCATGGTGGCACACACCTGTAACCCTAGATACTTGGGAAGCTGAGAATCATTTGAACCAGGGAGGTGGAGGTTGCAGTGATCTGAACTACTGTTCAGGTCTGCTGAGATGCTACATGACACTTTAACAGGGAAACATGTCTGAGACAGACCATGTGTGAGCAAAAAGGAAGTCCAAGAGCCACTCGCAGCAGGAAGGGGCTCAGAGGCTCCAGGAGGCTTGCCTGGGTCTGAAGATGTCTGCAAGGAGTAAGTGCTGAATCTGAGAAGAACTATGCTTTTCCAGGGTAGTGGGTCAAAACTAGTTTTAGCCCTATTTCCTTTTCATTCAGTATTCATTGATTCATTCAACCAATATTTACTGTGTGTCAGGCATGCTATTTCTTTGGATACTGGGGCATGAGTATGAATGGGACAGTCTTCTCTTTCCCTGAAGACCACTGCCTATTGATGGGGAAGGCGAGGCATGCAAACAGTTTTAGTCCTTCAATCATGCAATACATATTTGCTGATGCCTGTTATATGTCAAGCACTGTTCTAGGTGTGTTGATAGTAGATCAGAGAACAAAATAGACAATTCTTGTTCTTGCCTTTATGAAACTTATTTTCTGGTTAATAATGGCACTGCCAGACACTGCCAGGCTGCCTGCCTCTGTCAGGAAAGGATTCACAGAGGAGGAAGCAGCTCAACTGCAATGCTGATGATTAGTAGGTCTACTTTCTGTCTCTGTGGATTTGCCTATTAATGGGCATTTCATGTAAATAGAATCATATATTATGAGTCTTTTGTGGCTGGCTTATTTCATGGAGCCCGGTGTGTTAGAGGGTCATCCATAGTGGGGCATGCATCAGTACTTCATTTTTTAAAATCACGTGGCCAGGCACGATGGCTCATGCCTGGGACCCCAACACCTTGGGAGTCCGAGGTGGGTGGATCACTTGAGGCCAGGAGTTCAAGACAAGCCTGGCCAACATGGTGAAACCCCGTTCTACTAAAAACACAAAAAAGTTAGCTGGGCATGGTGGCACACACCTGTAACCCTAGATACTTGGGAGGCTGAGAATCATTTGAACCTGGGAGGTGGAGGTTGCAGTGAGCCGAGATTGTGCAGTGCCACTGTACTCCAGCCTAGGTGACAGAGTGAGACTGTCTCAAAAAAAAAATCACTGAATAATATTGTATTTTTTTTTTTTGAGATGGAGTCTCGCTTTGTCACTCAGGCTGAAGTGATGTGGTATGATCTCGGCTCATTGTAACCTCTGCCTCCCAGGTTCAAGCAATTCTCCTGCCTCAGCCTCCTGAGTAGCTGGGACTACAGGCGTGTGCCACCATGTCTGGCTAATTTTTGTATTTTTAGTAGAGATGGGGTTTCACCACGTTGGCCAGGCTGGTGTTGAACTCCTGGCCTCAAGTGATCTGCTGGCCTCGGCCTCCCAAAGTGCTGGGATTATAGATGTGAGCCACCACGCCTGGACTTCCATCAGTAAGAGCACAAATTCTATTCATGAGGACTTCACCCTCATGACTTAATCACCTCTTTTAAAAAAAATTATCAAAAAACAAAACCAAATCAGAGTTTATTGAGAGCAGGTACATTTCAGTAGCCCTGATTAGAAGACATTAACTTAGAAGTACCATTGCTCAGGAAGACAATGTGTACAAAAGTCTCAGCAAAGGGAGAATAAGGCAACTTGAAAAGAATCCAACTTCAGCAGGCCTGAATTACTAGAAATGTCATGCCGGAAAATCATACAAAACACAACAAAAAGCCATTCTTGAGAAAACTGAGTGCCCCAGACCTGGGAGTGAGCACTCTAGTTTTCAAGTTCTTAGAGCACAGCCCATGATGCTCTGGGGGCAGAGAGGCTGGCTGGAGCACGAGGGTCTCACTGCCGACTGTGTGGAACTAGCCCACGCCCTGGGTACAGGCTAACCCGTGGAAGGAGGCCACCAGATGAGTCACCCGCATGAATCCTGGAAGAGAGACATGCTCTCTGCAGAGTGTACAGACCTAGCAGGGGCTGCTGGACCATGATGGCATAGAGAGGGTTACTCTGTGCCTGCCACTGAAAACCCTAGACTAATCTACGCCCTACAATTCCCACACCCAAATTCCCACTAACTAGAGAGGTAGAAGAGAAGGTAGAAGCTGCCTCCAAACCAATTTTTAGTCTTTGGTAAGTACTGCAAACACAAAACACTGTTCCATGGGCAGTTAGAAAAGAAGTGCTGGGCATAGCGGGGGGAAGATCTCAAGTTCCATTTAATGCTCTTCCCAACAGGAGAGGGAGGAGGAGGAGGAGGAGAAGGAGAAGGTGGAGGAGGAGGAGAGGGAGGAGGAGGAGAGGGAGGAGGAGGAGAGGGAGGAGGAGAGGGAGGAGAAGGAGAGGGAGGAGGAGGAGGAGA